>JANFOE010001883.1:0-93908 GCA_025667525.1 Glebionis coronaria | reverse complement strand
CATCTGTCCGCGGCAGAAACAAGATCTTTGGGTTCGATTGGTGACACAATTGGTTAAGGAATAAACTAAAGCTAGATCTTTACTAAGAAGAGCGAATCCCGTTTCATAAGAAGAAAACGGTAATCATATCTATAACACGTAAATCACGGTTTATGTGTATCAGTGTGATTTTTTATGGATCTATAATAAGTAGAAAGTGATTCCTTATAAGGGTAGTTTTATTTTTTTTTTGGATTAATGGAATTTTTTTATGGATCGATTGTTTTTTATGAATCGGTGGACAGTTAATCATCATAGACCGGGTAGTATTATGAGGTGGAGAGAGGGGGGCTTTTAAGGTTATTAAAAGATGCAAAAATGCCTATAATACCCTTTTAGTTATATTTTTTATTTTCATCTTTTTTAATTTTTATATTCCACTTGTCAATTGATGATTGGGTTCTTATTTTTAAAACTTTAAAAAGTTCTCATTTGATCCAAATTTATATATATATATATATATATATATATATATATATATATATATAATATATATATATATATATATATATATATATATATATATATATATATATAGAGGAGGGTTATTGTGAGAGAATTTTTAAAGTTATAAAGATGAGAACTAATCTACACCGTTGGATCTATTATGTTGTATTTAATGAAATGATATTAATTGAGTGATATTATGATCATTAAATATACTTCAAAGATATTTTTAATGCATTATTCATTTAACTATCTATTAGTTCAGTATCTAAAAATAACAGATACGTCGTGATACAATATCTTGAAAATAATTGATGCGTCGCGATACAATCTCAAAAATAACTGATGCATCGTGGTACAATATCTCGAAAATAAATGATGCGTCATGGTACAACATCTCGAAAATAGCTGATGCGACGTGGTATAATTCGAAAATAACTGATGCGACATGGTACAATATCTCGAAAATAACTGATGCGATGTGGTATAATATCTTGAAATAAAATAGCATTTATGTTTAGTCAAAAAAATGAAAAAATACCTATAATGCATTTATTGTTATATATTTAATTTTCATTCTTGTATTAATTACACTACATTTAATTACCATGCTTTAATTCTATTGGTTATTGAATGGTTCTCATTTTTAAAACTTTAAGTTAGTTCTCATTTGATCCTAACTATATATAGAGGAGGGTTATTGTGAGAGAATTTTTAAAGTTATAAAGATGAGAACTAATCTACACCGTTGGATCTATTATGTTGTATTTAATGAAATGATATTAAATGAGTGATATTATGATCATTAAATATACTTCAAAGATATTTTAATGCATTATTCATTTAACTATCTATTAGTTCAGTATCTAAAAATAACAGATACGTCGTGATACAATATCTTGAAAATAATTGATGCGTCGCGATACAATCTCAAAAATAACTGATGCATCGTGGTACAATATCTCGAAAATAAATGATGCGTCATGGTACAACATCTCGAAAATAGCTGATGCGACGTGGTATAATTCGAAAATAACTGATGCGACATGGTACAATATCTCGAAAATAACTGATGCGATGTGGTATAATATCTTGAAATAAAATAGCATTTATGTTTAGTCAAAAAAATGAAAAATACCTATAATGCATTTATTGTTATATATTTAATTTTCATTCTTGTATTAATTACACTACATTTAATTACCATGCTTTAATTCTATTGGTTATTGAATGGTTCTCATTTTTAAAACTTTAAGTTAGTTCTCATTTGATCCTAACTATATATAGAGGAGGGTTATTGTGAGAGAATTTTTAAAGTTATAAAGATGAGAACTAATCTACACCGTTGGATCTATTATGTTGTATTTAATGAAATGATATTAAATGAGTGATATTATGATCATTAAATATACTTCAAAGATATTTTAATGCATTATTCATTTAACTATCTATTAGTTCAGTATCTAAAAATAACAGATACGTCGTGATACAATATCTTGAAAATAATTGATGCGTCGCGATACAATCTCAAAAATAACTGATGCATCGTGGTACAATATCTCGAAAATAAATGATGCGTCATGGTACAACATCTCGAAAATAGCTGATGCGACGTGGTATAATTCGAAAATAACTGATGCGACATGGTACAATATCTCGAAAATAACTGATGCGATGTGGTATAATATCTTGAAATAAAATAGCATTTATGTTTAGTCAAAAAAATGAAAAATACCTATAATGCATTTATTGTTATATATTTAATTTTCATTCTTGTATTAATTACACTACATTTAATTACCATGCTTTAATTCTATTGGTTATTGAATGGTTCTCATTTTTAAAACTTTAAGTTAGTTCTCATTTGATCCTAACTATATATAGAGGAGGGTTATTGTGAGAGAATTTTTAAAGTTATAAAGATGAGAACTAATCTACACCGTTGGATCTATTATGTTGTATTTAATGAAATGATATTAAATGAGTGATATTATGATCATTAAATATACTTCAAAGATATTTTAATGCATTATTCATTTAACTATCTATTAGTTCAGTATCTAAAAATAACAGATACGTCGTGATACAATATCTTGAAAATAATTGATGCGTCGCGATACAATCTCAAAAATAACTGATGCATCGTGTTGTATTAATTACACTACATTTAATTACCATGCTTTAATTCTATTGGTTATTGAATGGTTCTCATTTTTAAAACTTTAAGTTAGTTCTCATTTGATCCTAACTATATATATATATATATATATATATATATATATATATATATATATATATATATATATATATATATGTATATATATATATATATATGTATAGATATATATATATATATATATATATATGTATAATTTATATATATATATATTATATATATATATATATATATATATATATATATATATATATATATATATATATATATATTTATATATATATATATATATATATATATATATATATATATATATATATATATATATATATATATATATGTATATATATAGAATTTAGATAAAAATGCTTTAGGTGCTTAAAGTTGTTAAAATGAGAAGTAATAGAAAAATGGGCAAATTCACATTTATTGATTAGTTTTGGTTCGTTTATGATTTTTTAGTTCGTGTACGAGTGTTTTGGAAGTTTTAGTTCGTGTACGAGTTGCTAGTTCACAATTTTTAATAGAACTATTTTTTCGTGTATCAGTTGTGTATCATAGTTTTTCAATTATTTTGTTATATCGAATGCAACATGTGATAATGTATCACTGAATTTACGAATAAATGATTATTTATGCTAATAATATTTTTTGAAGTAAAAACTATGTATCATAGGTATCGGCTATAAATTTTTACGTATCAATTTTTTTAGTATTTTTATACCAACTTTTATGTATAAGATTTATTGTTTTGTGTTTAATATTAAATAAATCACATGTTAATTGATAAAATCAATGGTTAAGATGACTTTTCATTTTAACAACTTTAAACTACTACACCATAATAACTAATTCTATATATATATATATATATATATATATAATATATACTATATATATATATATATATATATATATATATATATATATATATATATATATATATATATACATGTATATATATATATATATATATATATATATATATATACATGTATATATAAATATATTTATATATATATATATATATATATATATATAATATATATATATATATATATATATATATATATATATATATATATATATATATATATATATATATATATATAATATATATATATATATATATATATATATATATATATATATATATATATATATATATATATATATATATATATATATATATATATATATACATGTATATATATATATATATATATATATATATATATATATATATATATATATATTATATATATATATATATATATATATATATATATATATATATATATATATATATATATATACATATACATATACATATACATATACATATATATATATATACATGTTATATATATATACTTATACATATACATATACATATACATATATATATATATATATATATACATGTATATGTATATATATATATGTATATATATATATATATATACATGTATATATATATATATATATATATATATTTATATATATAATATATATATATATATATATATATATATATATATATATATATATATATATATATATATATATATATATATATATATATACATATACATATACAATATACATATATATATATATATATATATATATATATATATATATATATATATATATATATATATATATATATATATATATATATATATATATATATATATATCTTTATATTATATATAGGTATAATTATGATTTGACACCACACCCCTAATCCCAGTCATATGTGACATGGCACCTATTAGCCAATAGTATTTCAGAAATCCCTAAAAAATCTCCAATTTCCACGTTTTTTATGATTTGAAATCGTAGTTTTTTTTTTAAATCGCGTTTTGCAAATGCAGTTTTGAAAATTGCTTTTGAAACGCAGTTGTGACATTGATTTTCGGAAATTTTAAAAAAAAGTGTGAAATTCAAGATTTGAACTCGTGACCTATTGTTAATAACTAACCAGGTTTACCACTAAGCCAAACAACTTTTGGTGGTCTTCTATTCTAAAAACAAAGTAATAAACTCTAAAAAAAACTAATGGTACATCCATGTATATGTACAATGATATATTTCAAAATTTTAACAAGATTATAAAACCTATAACTCAAAACCCAAATTCGTAAAAAAAAACACACGTAAAAAAGGTACGCATCTTTCTTCTCTAACCCTAATCTCAAACCCGTATTTTTTTGTGTGTGTTTTAATTTTCCAGGTTAATCTTCCTGAAACCCTAATCTTAGATGAATATTTTTGGAGTTATTGTACTCATTTTTATGCAATATGATATTAGATATTGACCCTTTAAAAGGTTTATTTTATTTTTCTTTGCCTAATAGTGGTTATGACTTTTTATTACCTTCGTGTGTGCAAGGAGTATCCAAAGAGAGAAGATGATAAAATAGCTGCGGATTTTTCTTAGAGTGCCTTTGGAAGATGAATTCTAGATTTTGGTCGGTTACTCCATAATCCTTATTTTATCTTCGATGTTCATAAAGGTAAGCAAATATTTGTTTCTTCAGTCTTTTAACATTAGAAAGTACCCTAATCGAAATTTTAAATCTGCCTAATCAATATTCTATATGCTGCATGTATTTTGTTAATTTATGTCCAGCAGATGAAAGGGAAAGGGATTGTATCATTGTTTCAGAACTCAATTGTTCAACACTAACTTTTCTTGATTATCTATATGCAGTTTTTCTTGTCTTTCGTTTGACGAGGATCTCCGAAAACCTGAAAGTACAAAGCGAGATCCAGGTATAACAGTAAAGAACACTACATGACCATTGCTTTGGATGAGCCTGGTCTACGACACAAACAATTGAAGACAAACACATAACTTTTCCTTCTCACCACTTAAGTTAATATAGAGTGCCAACACCAGTAGTAACTAATTTGAGGGATAATCTTGGAGGTAGGCTGCTTGGAGGACGGAATCAATGGTGATGTTAAATTTGGAAGACCATTTACCCCATCTTACTCCTCCGGTTTTGTTGGCTCAACACCTACCAGATCAATTTTAAGATGAACACAAGTATTTTTCCAACCGGTATGATTTTACTCATTCTTGTAATTGTATGTTCATACCTTTTTAATAAACATAGAAATCCATCCTTAGAATACTACAAAAAGGTTAATTAAGGAAACCTGCATAAATCATTGATTTATTGGAGTATTGTTGCAATATTCTTTTTCTTTCGTCAAAAGGTTTGGTTTTTAATCTGTAATTTATTGATTTTTTAGTTAAATTAACTTAGTTTCTGACCTGAAATTTGTGCTTTTATTGCTTTCATTCATTTAGTTTATTTTTGTATTGATGAACTTGTATAAAAATTAATAACAACAAAATTTTCGCATTACTTGATTAATACATATAAATTTTGGATAATCCAAAAAATTAACAGAGGTTTTAATTAATTTTTATGCAATATATGAAAATTTCAGGCCGACCTTTATTATTGCTCACTTTGTTAACTTACAGAATTGGTCTCTACTAATACTTTTTGGCGATACCAATGCATTCTACGTCTGCTCTTATTTTAACTGCCCTTCCTGACGAAACAAGTAATGAGGCAAAGATCACTAAAAAAAATAATCTTATTAAGCATTTATGATGAACCTGAAGTAAATGGTAATTAATATTTCGTTTTTAGTGTAGTTGTCTTCTCAGCTCAATCCAAATTGATGTAACTATTCAAGCTTGACTTAATTGTTTTTGGTTAAAAAGACTTGTTTGGAATTCTATGTCTAATTGGCAAGAAGCAAGTAAAAAGGTAAAAATATTCTATAAACTACGTATACGTACTAACCTAAAAACATTTAGCAATTACACATTTAATTTGCACAAAATATAAAATGAAAAATACAATTTTATACTACAAATATAAAAAAATGTAAAATACAAATAAAAAAATGTAAAGTGTAAAAATGTAAGATTTTAATTTCTAAATCTGTATTAACTCTTGAACGTTTTTTACAACTTCAATAAGCCCAAATCAACTATCACCCTTTAATCTAATCTTTTAAAAGAGCTGGCCCAAAATTCATCTAGCCCAACAGTCTGAAACTGATCCAACAGGAAGATAACGGTGAGGACTAAAAATGAAATTGATTTAACAGATTTCTCTAACTGAGGACTGTAACTGACATGAGAGGTATCTAAGTGAAGGACTAAAATTGACTTTTAATATTTCTTGAACCAAAATGATTCCTCCACATACAGATACTACAAACTCAGTAAACAATCTAAAACATATGAGCATATAAGCAGAATCTAAAACATATAAATCGAACATGTAAACTATGCAGAATTTCAAAAGAAGAATCTAAAACATATGAGCAGCAAAGGCAGTTATTGAACATGTAAATCGAACTAATAAGCAATCTTTACACTACGAATGTGAATTAGCAGATTACTCTAATGAACGTAGAAACTAAACGAGCTTAACCAATTTCATCCAGGCCAAGTCCTTTGACGTGAAGCGGAGCGCTGAGCTCGCTTAAATCAAAACACTCCTCCTACTGCGTTAATCACTCCATGGAAATCAGCAACAGGTCTGCCACCATAACTGCAAACCTGCGACATCAAGACCAGTCCTTTGTAGATGAATACTTGCTATCAGCTATCTCTTTCCTACATCTACTTGGGCTGCGAACTGCAAAGCTGAATTAACCTGAAAAGAATCATGAACAAACACTACACTACATATTCTGTTAATCAAACAATAAGTCTGAAACTGAAACCTTCACAAAAACTGGATGAAACTTGTAGTCTTAACTATCTTTACTGAAATTAAACTGAATTAAGTATGAACTTTCGAAAACAGAGCTTGATAAGAAAAAGAGAAAGATTTAAATCTACAAGCTTCAATGGTAGTCAAGGAAATCTGGTTTCAACTGACTAACAAACTACTCTTAACAGAAAATGAACTGAAGTTTTGACTGAAAGTAATTCAATTATTTTGACCAACAAACTAGAGTTTTATCAGTTACTCATAAACCTGCACAACTGAAACTATCACAAACTTGTTATATCAACTTTATCAGCTCATCAATAAGTTTTATTAGTTTAAAACTACAACTCTCGCAACCAGTTAGCAAAACGTTTACTCAGATTATCAGAAAAGAAGAAGAGCTCGGAAAATCTTGTTTGAACTCAAAAATTGCACTAAACTTGAAACCGATTCAGAAAAAACTAAATCAACTCAAGAAACAAGCGTAAGCTTGTAATCAAAATATTAAACTAAATCTTATTCATCAATATCAGAAATCATAAAGTGGTTATATCTAAGAAACTGAAATGCAACGAAAATGAAGTTCCCTGCCTAAACAGTATCGTAACAGTATATTAGCTCAAAAGATTGTTCGATTTAGTCAATAAGAAGATATAAGGAAAAGAGAAAGATTGAGAAACTAAAACTTAAACTTCCATTAATGGTGAAAGAAAAGAAACGGTTACAACTGATTAAACTGAAATCTTTAACAGCTTTAAAAGAAAATGAACAAGTTTAACTAATTACTAACTACTCCTACTTATCTAACTAACTATGTGTAAAAACACCTAAGCTAACCATTTGCAAATGAACTCTTCGTCTTCCTTTTATAGGCGTCGAAAGGAGGTGTTGTGACGTGGCTTCACCAATGAGGATTGGACACGTGTAAATACGAGGATAAAACTCGTCCTTCATCTTTCATCTCATTTGGGGGTTTCTTTATCTTCCTTCCTTGATCTAATTAAAGGGTACCGTCTTGTAGAGGAGATGGAGAGGAGTATTTTTGCTGTTGAATGTTTCCCTTGAATCTTCATAGATCATTTGTTATTTGAGTTTGCAGGTTTGGAGATGAAAAGAGAAACAATCGTCCTTCTCTCTCTTCATGTTGGAGAAGGAGACGTATGTGTTTGTGTGTTGACCGAGTGTTGGTCAATTGACCAGGATAATAAAATAACTTTTCACAACTTGCCTTTTAGTCCTTTGTCTTTTTACTTCTTTCAAAATATATATAAACTTTTATCTCATTTCCATTTCATCCTTTATCTTTGTAGAAAATTGCAAGTCTAGTCCTCCATCTTGTAAAAGTTGCAATTTAAGCCCTTGATATTTGTGAATAATGCCAAGTATGGTCCTTGAAAGCATCTTTCGTCCCTTTCTTCGTCTTTTCATCAAATAAATCCATGAAAACGCATATTTGCTCGAAAATGTATCTTCTTACCTGAAAACACATGAAACACAAATACACGCGTAATTCTGATATTTTAAAGCTAAATATTATGTATTTGACAGTGTTTTGAGTGGTTTTTGGATCATTATTGATGAGTGTTTTCACACTTATCAACTCCCCTCCACTTGACCATTGCCATGTCCTCATGCAATGCAGCATTTTAAAGCACCAAGTTACACTTTTCTCATAATTAACCAACCTTGGCCATTTTATGATTTAATAACTATACTATGCTATATGATGAATGGTTTTGAATATTTACAATGCAATGCAAAGTAAACAATTCTATTTATATATTTTTGAATTTTTCATAAATGGTTTTGATGGAAATAACTCATAAAAAAAATCAATGACTTAGATTAGGGCTTTGGTACCATGGACATTTATCACCCTCAAGTTTCACTTTCCCCATACCAAGCTTAAAAATGGGATCATTGTATTCACAAGTAAAAAGTGCATCAACTTATTCATGACAATTAAATGTGGAACCGGTTATTATTTGAGCAAATTGCTTGTGGGCAAATTTGTCATTTATTCAAGTGTGAAGTATAAGAAGTGTAAAATCCAAAAATAAGGAAGCACGGTTTTAATCCTAAGTAATCCTCCCATCCATTACTTGAAAAACCGCTCACAATTAATATAAGTCCGTTTCAAGAGTAATAAGTCATTCGCCTTATGTGTAAAATCCTCATGTCATGCTTTCATAAGTAGCTACACACTCGCTAAGGAAAGAAAAATAAAACTCACGCAATAATTTACATCCGCCATCTTTTTGAGACTTTGGATCTTCAACCCCGCAACCCGTCAAGGTAATATTAGATTGGAGCAATCTATTGAATCCCCACAACCCGTCAAGGTAATATTGGAACTCAATAGTCACTATAATTAACACCACACTGCCCCTCTTGGGAGTCTTGTATATATATTTTTTTTTCTTTTCTTTTTCTTTTTTTTCTAGCCACTCATTTTTTTTTCATAAGCCGCTCTTATTTTTCTTTATTCTTCACAAAGAAATTTGAAAAGAAGAAAAGGAAAACCACCCGCTAAATATGGAGCATGACATAAGTCTAGTACACATAAAACGTGCTAACTTAGAATCTTAAGACGTACTCATATCAACCATGAATGATTAGTCAAAAATGCATAAGAGATTACAAACCAATTAAAACCGTACTTGATTATTTATTAACAATTATATACATGCGAAGAAAATAGAGGTTAAGAAGAGAAGGGTTTAGCCACAAGTAATTGCCATGAAGTTTATCTAGCCCTTTTATACTTGCTTCAACTCTATCATTTCCCATTCTCCACAAATTTAAAATTTCAAATAATGAAATTGGTGGATGCTTAGCCTAATAGACCAATGAAGGACTACATGGTTAAGGATACTAGCTAGAGAATGCTAAGATAAGCAAACTCGGGTTGAGTCAAAATATCCATGGTGGGCCTAATATGTCAAAGAAGTCTAAACTTGTTAAACCATGTTTTTATTATATTTTTTTCCTTTTTCCAACTTTTGATGAAAAATAAAAGAAGAAATATATACAATGCAAATGTGATATGCAAATGAAAAATGATTGATGTAAAAATTATGTATGCATATCTTTGTTGGCCAAAGTAGATCAAAAATTCGAAAAATGTTTGAAAAATTAATTTTCCCAATTATCATGAAGTTAAGGCAATGATCTAGGTAAGGTCACTTCGATAGAAGTCTCCCCTACACTTAAGATAAACATTGTCCTCAATGTTTAAGAGCATGGGAGCGAACTCCCCTACACTTATTACATTGATAACTTTGCTTAACCCAAGTTAAGGAAGAGACAACTAAAGGATATTCATTTTAAGCACAAGTGTTTTGAATATCGCAATAGCAAAAACTAATCGAAGTGAACCAGATACACGGGCCTCCTCCATAAGCTCCAAGCATGAAATGAGAGAGAGCAACCCTTGAAACAAACACCAAAAGACGAAGAAAGGCACCCCTCCACTTCAACTCTACTATAACATCCTTTTAATTAAACCTAACCTATTGAAAATCTACTCTACGTTTTCTAACCTAGTTATTCAATGCTTGAGTTTTTTTTAACCCTAAGTCGCTAGCTCGACTCGGCCCCGAATTAAGTTGTCCTTGGGGAAACCATCATGGAGAATAAAGGATATCACTTTGAAGCATGTCTCACATGATACACTCAAACTTAGCACGTTGCCATTTACTATAAGATTTACAATATCCGCCTTGATAAATGGAACGGTCCAACGTGTCTCAAGTTTGTCCAACATACGAAAGCTCTCATATATGAAGCACCCCAGGATCAAATACAAAGTTTCCATCTCGACAAGTGAACAACTCCAAAGTAGGTAGCATCACCAAAGTAAGCTCATACAAGAAGTCCATATCAATCGAAATCACACTCTTAAGTGGAGTAGATGAAAACCAATATTTCCCAAACATACGTATCCCAGGATCAAAAACCTTTCCCTTCATGGGAAAATAAAGAGATGAACTCGTATCAATCATATAAGATTCCCCCTTAGATATCAAAGCATCATGAGACAATGAAGGTGTAGGTATCAAAGCATTCATAACAATTATGTCCATGTTAGGCTCCTCATCATCATTAAAAGGTGGGTAATCTTCCATAGAAGGCATAGTAAAAGGAGGATCAAGATTAATAGTGTCTTGTGGAGAAGGTGTAGGCTCTAGGGTCCCAAAAAGCATGTTCTCAATAAGACGAATATCCTCTTCCCAATTAGAAGAAGATGTATCAACCACAATATCATCTCTCTTAAGATAATCTTCAATTTGTTTATCTATCAATTCGTCTTCACTAAGCAATCTTTCAGTCTTTAGAATCTCCTCATTCTCATCAATGATAGACCCCTCCTCATCACTATAGGAATCATAGATTGGTTTGTCAAAGATTGGTGACTCCTTAAAACTCAAGGAAGTGTGATCATCAAAAAATGGGGATTCACAAGTGAAAAACTCATTATCACTATAATCATCATATATTGGTGTATCACAAAGAGAAGGTTTATCATCACTAAAATCCTCATTGGTTTCTTCATCATGATGGAAAAGTGGGTTATCAAATGATGTTTCAAAAAGTGAATTTGAATGCATCACCAAATCACTTAGAGGAATAGGTGAAGGAGTCATAGAAGAAATGGAGTCATCATCATCAGAAGTAAAAGACTCATCACTATCATAAGGATCATCAAAGGTTTCATCACAAGAATCATAAGGTGGGAGAGGAGAATGATCCATATTCCCTATAGGAGCAAAATCTTCATCCAAATTAGGAATGTTATCTTGACAAGACAAATCATTGGATGATATAGCATAAGACGCGTCACTAGAATCACAATCATCATCCTCCATATGTGTCAAGTCTTTCACAAACTCTTCCTCAATCTCATTATCCCTTTCTTTAAACAATTCATCAAGATCAAAATCACCAAAATCACTAGTAGTAGCATGAAGGTCAATATGTGATAAAATCTCAATGTGATCATGAGGAGAAAAGGTATCAACACAAAGCTCATCATATGGTTCATTGGAACACACTCAAGCTCTTTTTGGATTGGGATAAGGTTCACAACACTAGAAAAGGTTAATTCATCCGAATCGGTGTTTGTATTAGTGCTAAGAGGCTCGTCCCCCATGGTGAAAGAGTCGGTGGGTCCCATGTGAGGTAAAGGTGATGAAGGTGTGTATGGCTCAAGTATAGTCGGTGGAGAGATGGAAGGGTCTATAATAAGAACAGCACTAAGTGTATCATCCTCAACATCTACTCTCAAAGAAGGCTCATCATCAGGTAAAGCATCGTTCGGTCTCATGTGTTGCAAGATGTATGTGCTCAAGCCTAAGATTTTCGGATCAGTTGACTCTTGCATTGTCTCAAGTGCTTGCATTACCATATTAAAAGCGTCTTTACTCAAGAAATGATAAATGCCTTGATTGTTAACGGTTTTTTTATTAGGACTCTGAAAATTTTCTTCATTTTGAAAATCATCTTGATTTAAAAATTATTGATTTTGAAAATTCTCATCAAACCCTTGAGCATAATTAACCGCATATCGTTGACAATTATTTTCACGATACGATCCTCCACAAGTCGCACAAGGCCCATACATAGCTCGATATTTCTCGTCGTGTAATATCTCCAAAATAGGACGAGTATCCATGTGTGGCAAAATGGTCGAATGTGAAAACCCTTGATCTTGAAAGGTGTCTTGATTATGGCATGGAAAATTCTCATCATTTTGAAAGCCTTCATTGTTTGAAAATCCTTGATTATGAAAGGTTTCTTGATTATAGCCTTGAAAATTTTCATTGTTTTGAAAACCTTCATAATTGGAAAATCCTTGGTTTTGGTATGGCACATTAAAGGTTTGATCATGAAATGATGGTGGAGGTTGTGATGAAAAACCGGAATAGCCCATATAGTCATTACAAGTGTAGTCCATTTGAATGTTAGGTCGAAAATTAGGGTTCTCGGTTCCATTGTAAGCATATCCCTCCCCATAATAACCATTATTTTGATCACATAAATACGTATCGTGTGGACCACCACAAGTCGAACAAGGCGAATAATTAGCGTTGGCGGATCGTTGTTGCAAAATCTCCCACATGGAACGAGTATCCATGTTTAGCAAGGCGGCCGAATGTATATACAAGTATAATGACGTTTAAAAGCTTCCTCGGGGAAGGAAGTAATACACCAAAGGTGGTATGTTTACACGTGTGCGAGTACACGTGTAAGTAAACACGAGGAATGAGGGAGTAGCCCTCGGTCGACTTTTGAAGGAGAAGAGATTATCTCCCTCGAGGTTCGATATAAAATATCCACAAGAAAATATATATATAATTACTACTTGGGTGCAAGACCCCCAATCAAGCCTTCCTTCTCAGAATACGCACTAGTGAACGGGGGGTTAGGTGGCGCGAAGCACTTAAGTACCTATTAACCCTTAGACGGCATTTTATAGCACGTCGCCTATCTATTCACTTTAGTAGTTTGTATTCTTCGAATTATTGCCAATTAGAAGTATTTATCTATTCTTGCTTAATTAAATTGGATCGATACGCGTGTCAAGGACCGGAACGCCCCTCAACACGGTGTATTGCCTCGACAATACTTATGGAAATAGGTAACTTGATTGTTCTTATACGTATACTTATTTACATATAATAATATATCAAAAATATTTTTGTATTTATTTGATTTTTTAAGAAAAATACTATATGTACGTAAAAAGCGATGAAAACCAATAATATATATTTTTGGGTGTAATCTTTTAGGAAAAAGATTACTTTTTGGATTTTTTATTTTTTTTTGGTTCAATTCTTTAGGAAAAGAATTGATTTTGTGATTTTTTATTTTTTTTGTATTTTTATCTTTTTGGTTTTTTTTTATCTTTTTTATTTATAATACGTAAAAAATAACGTTCACAAAGTGAACGGATCCCAAAATCCAATCGTCTCACTCGAAATCGTTAATCTTCACGAAAAGAACCGGCAGCGGCGCCATTTAATATTTCGTTTTTAGTGTAGTTGTCTTCTCAGCTCAATCCGAATTGATGTAACTATTCAAGCTTGACTTAATTGTTTTTGGTTAAAAAGACTTGTTTGGAATTCTATGTCTAATTGGCAAGAAGCAAGTAAAAAGGTAAAAATATTCTATAAACTATGTATACGTACTAACCTAAAAACATTTAGCAATTACACATTTAATTTACACAAAATATAAAATGAAAAATACAATTTTATACTACAAATATAAGAAAATGTAAAATACAAATAAAAAAATGTAAAGTGTAAAAATGTAAGATTTTAATTTCTAAATCTGTATTAACTCTTGAACGTTTTTTACAACTTCAATAAGCCCAAATCAACTATCACCCTTTAATCTAATCTTTTAAAAGAGCTGGCCCAAAATTCATCTAGCCCAACAGTCTGAAACTGATCCAACAGGAAGATAACGGTGAGGACTAAAAATAAAATTGATTTAACAGATTTCTCTAACTGAGGACTGTAACTGACATGAGAGGTATCTAAGTGAAGGACTAAAATTGACTTTTAATATTTCTTGAACCAAAATGATTCCTCCACATACAGATACTACAAATTCACTAAACAATCTAAAACATATGAGCATATAAGCAGAATCTAAAACATATAAATCGAACATGTAAATCGAACATGTAAACTATGCAGAATTTCAAAAGAAGAATCTAAAACATATGAGCAGCAAAGGCAGTTATTGAACATGTAAATCGAACTAATAAGCAATCTTTACACTACGAATGTGAATTAGCAGATTACTCTAATGAACGTAGAAACTAAACGAACTTAACCAATTTCATCCAGGCCAAGTCCTTTGACGTGAAGCGGAGCGCTGAGCTCGCTTAAATCAAAACACTCCTCCTACTGCGTTAGTCACTCCATGGAAATCAGCAACAGGTCTGCCACCGTAACTGCAAACCTGTGACATCAAGACCAGTCCTTTGTAGACGAATACTTGCTATCAGCTATCTCTTTCCTACATCTACTTGGGCTGCGAACTGCAAAGCTGAATTAACCTGAAAAGAATCATGAACAAACACTACACTACATATTCTGTTAATCAAACAATAAGTCTGAAACTGAAACCTTCACAAAAACTGGATGAAACTTGTAGTCTTAACTATCTTTACTGAAATTAAACTGAATTAAGTATGAACTTTCGAAAACAGAGCTTGATAAGAAAAAGAGAAAGATTTAAATCTACAAGCTTCAATGGTAGTCAAGGAAATCTGGTTTCAACTGACTAACAAACTACTCTTAATAGAAAACGAACTGAAGTTTTGACTGAAAGTAATTCAATTATTTTGACCAACAAACTAGAGTTTTATCAGTTACTCATAAACCTGCACAACTGAAACTATCACAAACTTGTTATATCAACTTTATCAGCTCATCAATAAGTTTTATCAGTTTAAAACTACAACTCTCGCAACCAGTTAGCAAAACGTTTACTCAGATTATCAGAAAAGAAGAAGAGCTCGGAAAATCTTGTTTGAACTCAAAAATCGCACTAAACTTGAAACCGATTCAGAAAAAACTAAATCAACTCAAGAAACAAGCGTAAGCTTGTAATCAAAATATTAAACTAAATCTTATTCATCAATATCAGAAATCATAAAGTGGTTATATCTAAGAAACTGAAATGCAACGAAAATGAAGTTCCCTGCCTAAACAGTATCGTAACAGTATATTAGCTCAAAAGATTGTTCGAGTTAGTCAATAAGAAGATATAAGGAAAAGAGAAAGATTGAGAAACTAAAACTTAAACTTCCATTAATGGTGAAAGAAAAGAAACGGTTACAACTGATTAAACTGAAATCTTTAACAGCTTTAAAAGAAAATGAACAAGTTTAACTAATTACTAACTACTCCTACTTATCTAACTAACTATGTGTAAAAACACCTAAGCTAACCATTTGCAAATGAACTCTTCGTCTTCCTTTTATAGGCGTCGAAAGGAGGTGTTGTGACGTGGCTTCACCAATGAGGATTGGACACGTGTAAATACGAGGATAAAACTCGTCCTTCATCTTTCATCTCATTTGGGGGTTTCTTTATCTTCCTTCCTTGATCTAATGAAAGGGTACCGTTTTGTAGAGGAGATGGAGAGGAGTATTTTTGCTGTTGAATGTTTCCCTTGAATCTTCGTAGATCATTTGTTATTTGAGTTTGCAGGTTTGGAGATGAAAAGAGAAACAATCGTCCTTCTCTCTCTTCACGTTGGAGAAGGAGACGTATGTGTTTGTGTGTTGACCGAGTGTTGGTCAATTGACCAGGATAATAAAATAACTTTTCACAACTTGCCTTTTAGTCCTTTGTCTTTTTACTTCTTTCAAAATATATATAAACTTTTATCTCATTTCCGTTTCATCCTTTATCTTTGTAGAAAATTGCAAGTCTAGTCCTCCATCTTGTAAAAGTTGCAACTTAAGCCCTTGAAATTTGTGAATAATGCCAAGTATGGTCCTTGAAAGCATCTTTCGTCCCTTTCTTCGTCTTTTCATCAAATAAATCCATGAAAATGCATATTTGCTCGAAAATGTATCTTCTTACCTGAAAACACATGAAACACAAATACACGCGTAATTCTGATATTTTAAAGCTAAATATTATGTATTTGACAGTGTTTTGAGTGGTGTTTGGATCATTATTGATTAGTGTTTTCACACTTATCAGTAATTGTCCCTCTTGTGATGATCATGATACATAGGCTGGGTTGTATAATACTCTAATAGATACGTCGATAATAGTATAGCATTAAGGTTAGAATACTTATGCTGATAATTCATCTAATTGATGAACCTGAAGTAAATGGTAATTGTCCCTCTTGTGATGATCATGATACATAGGCTGGGTTGTATAAAACTCTAATAGACACGTCGATTATAGTATAGCATTATGTTTAGAATAGTTATGCTGATAATTCATCTAATTGTGATATGTAGAGTATGTTACAGAAAAGAGAACATCCTATTATTATAGACTGACAGACAACTTCCTTTATTTTTTGGTGGATAATAACTTGAGAAAATTGTCTTTACAATAGTAATCCTGTTTAAGCTTCCAGCTTAAAACATGCCATAACGAAAACGTATAATTCATAGAATATTTTTTAGAAGCTCCTGTTGCAATAAAGTTAACTTTAAGGCCTAGATCACTCTCTTACACTCCTTGACAATAGAGAAAATATGAGGTACAGTGAGCAATTACTGGCAAGCCTATCATCTACGTTAGTTGTACTTTTGTGCAATAATTCTGTTAGCTATGTGTATGTGCGCGTGTAACCTAACCATAAAGCTCACGTGTCTACAATAAGTCAAAGAGGGGATCCAGTGAACCAAATGAGTCTCGTGCCATTCTACCGAGGCGCTGTATTTTAATAGGAACATTAACAAAAAGCTTTGTATCCATACTTTTGTCCTCTGATATTCTACATAAGTACAGTGTCTACCCTTGGCCTACTTACATCATGAATTATTTTCTATTTTTGCATACTCTTTTTCACAATACCTAAAGAAACAGATCAAGCAATCCTATATGTTGTTTGACATGCCCTAGGCCAAGTTACAACTCTATCATAAAAGGAAAAAGATCTGATCTAGGATTAATAGTGTTCAGAACAGAGTTGCAGCTTCAGCTAATATAAAGTTCTGATGTTTATCTACTTACTTAATGTGACTACTTATTCAACCTCTGAACAAGACATAATAAGGTCAATATACTGTATCCAAATGGACAATTTGAGGTTTTTCGAGTGCGATCCTGTGAGATGGTTACCTTGATGTCGTCTCTTTTTACGGGATGAAAATCTGGGTATAAAATTTCATGGTGAACAAAATGGGTCAGACCATGATCCACTCAGTCAGTTTTACATCAGATCCTATGTGTATTGATTCATATTTCTCCCATTGACAGACCCAATCTTACCTTTATTAACCAAAGTTACCTGTTTTGCATTGTCAACTAGGTATCAAATAGGACTCATAGAAATATTAATTTTTATAGGGTGGTCTATGTTGCAATGTCCATTTTCTTGGGGATACTAGGAGTCGTGGTTGACTTTCCAGTGATCACGGCTATAACTGTAATGAAAAGTCCATATATGTCTGTTTCAAGATTGTGTGGGTCGAGAGGGCCCATTCTTGGAAACCATCTATGTTCGTTTGCAGGTCTAGCCATCTTGCTATAGCCATTATCTGTAGCTGGAGCCATAATAGCTTCCATGTTATTTGCTATAGCATTTGGTCTGTACGCATCCATGATCGTCTTACTACTTGAACTCAAAACTTAAAACGACACGAATGTGTTTTTCTTGAGTTTGTGTAAACAAGAGTGGTCTTTTTATTTCGGGATTTTTTATATTGTAGCTGCATTATCAATCGATGAGGAATATAGAAATGATATCCTCTACATGCTTGAGGGATCATGCTTTCCCAAGCAATAAAGTTTGCAAAAATGTTTGTGCCTTTTGCTTGAAATGTCATTGCTTTTATCTTTTTTCCCTGCTTTAGCATTGTAGCTCTTTTTATGTTTTTAGAAGATTACCTGCTGTAAACGCATGCTCCAAAATATATCCATAAGCACGGAATCCATTTGCACTTACTTTAAACTCCATAACGAAGAATGTAGGACTCAAACTCTCTTCCCAAAGAGGTCATTTTCTATCGTTAATGCTCTTTAAGTTTTCGCAAACCATTCCGCCCATTATGTGTTTATGTTAGGTTGGTAACATTATATGTAGTGGTTTAAATATTGACCCATTTATGGGAAAATAGTTCAATTTGGGTTACAAATTTTCTATAAAGAGTTCAGTGGAAAGAATTCAAATACTAACAATAATTCAAATGGGTTAAGCGGGTAAAATCGGGTCAACCCAGCACGCGCAAACTCTCTTTTTATCACATTTCTATATGTATATATCAAGCATATGAAATACACAAGGCGGTTATCAGAAGTGTTTTCATGTTGAACTTTTATGACCCGTTACCCTATCCACCAGATGAGTTACTTTCTTTTATTGATATATAAACAACCAAATACAAACACCAGAACTTGGAAGGCCTATGGCTTCATTTAAGTGCATATGATCTATATATTTTATTAAAATACCTGTATGTGTATCTATATTCAGAAACCATGTAATATTTATAGGTACGGAGTATTGTGAATGACTGACATTTTATAGCATCAGCTACAATTTAGCATGATACCTTAAGTATTAGGTGGGTAAGTATTTGTTCCGTAAGTATTTCCCTATTTTAATTCAGTTCATATATGTGATTCTAACTAATGAGATAATTGTGCATCTTTTAGGTCTACAACTCTTTACGCTTGAACAGAGGCAAGAAAATTGTCGTTTTAGCTACAACTTTATGTTTAACCTATTTGAGCCATTATGAGGAAGCCTCGCTAAAATCGACCCATTCATATAAGCGTCAAGATCTCCACCTCAAATTGTGCATACTGATACTTATTTATGGTAAAGATTACCCTTTTTGTAGCAGCCATGGCACAATTTCCTTGAAGACGATTATCTCAAACTTGTATACAAATTTCCTTTTTGATATAAAAGGAACCTTAGGCAGAAGGGTTGCCCTTTAAAAAAATTTTACTGATAAACAAATGAATGCAAATTCTTTGATATTCAAACTAACCTTACACGCTAAAAGCAGTTTTTACTAACAGCGTTCTAACCCCTGTTGCCCAACTCAAGTAATTTGCGTGTTCCAGGCTAAACCTATTATCCCATAGCATTGAGGGCAATGATCACAAATTAGAACCCTCTTAAAAACATGTAATCATAAATCTTTTAGATGTATAAATTCTCATATTCGTTACTGTCAAATCAGATGTATGGCGAGCAAATATTCCAGTCATGAATAAAGTTAATAAGCACATAAGGTTTGAAGTGTGGATGTAAAGGAAGCGTTACGACTTCAGCAAAAAATAAGTTTGTGATTCTTCAAGTCTAACCAGAATCATAGTTTAAAGAGGTTAATACAGGACATTCTAACGCAATGTATGTGATATTAGATTTCTATGACATCATTTTTCAGGTGAGGTTTTCCCACCCTCATACCCTATATTCACATCTTTTTTGTTCGTGAGGATTTGCTAAAATATTTAAATTCGCAGATGATACGATCATAGGTGCAGACAAAACAGGCAGCTAGATCACGGCTATATTAATGGATCGAATTCACAAAGTTGGATGGGATAAAAACCCGTGGAACTGACGTCATTGATAGACAAAGCTCGGGATGATGGACTACCTATTCAGTCATTAAAATAACTGTAAGAAATAGATAATACCTTCACCAAAATTTCCCGTTATGGCTTGGCATCTCATGGCACTTGACTACACGTAGCCTAAATAGAATTGTGTCAGATCGTTTATATATAAATTATTGTTTCTTGTGCCTCATGTTTATTCTTAATTATCCTGTATACAAGTAGAAATTGCTAAAGTTGTTGAGACCCGATCAAATGGGTCTGCAAATTTGTCAAAATGGTTGATTTTCGGTTGACCTGAAAGCACTGTTTGTCCAAAAACATATAACGGTTATATAAGCCGAACCATCAGTTATGCAAAGAAGTTATAAAAATGAGGCGTGTACACTGTTTGCTTAACTATGCAAAAAAAATACCAAATTTTTAATTCCAAAAGTTATATTATATGAGTAGCAAGGTGTTTAACTGTTTACCATATCCTATCACCAAGGCGAATTAAATCGCGAGATACAAGAAACAAGATAACGGTACAATAAATGTTTTGTAAGAGAAAGGATGTTACTTCATCAATCATGATTTTACGTTGTTGGTGTCCCACATTTACTTCCAATGCGAGTTGCTTTTCGTGTTTTAAGATCCAAATTGACTTTTATTCTTTCAATTCTTAAAAAAATGCTACAGATGATACAACATTAGCTCAACTCATGATACATCCTATGATATACATTTTTCAAAGCGATGACCAGTAACAAATTTGAGGTCATTTGTGAACAATGAGTTTCTCTTTGGGACTCTTAATTTATTATAACAAAAGGCACCAGCAGCTACATTAGCTACTTGCAGACATAAAGTAGCCTTTTTTGAAAGAATTTACTTCCAAGGGATTTGTCGAAGTGGTCTTTGCTAAAGTTGCATACTTTTTATTGACTTAGGTTAAACTGATCTTAACGGATGAGTACGCCAGTAAAATGAACTAACACAAACACAGCGTAAATGTAAAAGTTATTCAACTGAAACAGTAGATAATCAGTTTGGTCTTTGCATTGGATGTATTTTCCTTTAGTTTTTAATGAGTTTAACTATTTGGCTTGAGATTAATAATCTTTTGAGGTTGTATATAAGATATTGCGAAACATTAATTTGTATGGTTTTGATTGGTGAACAATGATTTAATCATTCAAGAGATAAGTACATGTTTTCGGTGATGTCATATTCGGACCGACAAAACCTGAATGCCATTAGCCGAAAACCTTGCACTAAATGAGGGCTTGAAATTCGAGAGAACGTCGCGATAAGTAACCTGGTGCAGGTTACCTTCTCGCCACATTCTCTTGCATTTTGTGTCCTCCTTTATGCATGCGCTTCCTGCCACCGACCTTGGATTTTTGTTAGTAAGAAGATTTTGTATCACAAAATCCATGAATTTTAGTCGAAAGTTAATCCATATTGTACGTCTAAGTCAGGCCAATTTATAGGTAAAATTTAATGACGTGCTCTTTTCTTAACGCTTAATTACAATTCAGTTTTTAGTTTTAGTGAAATCGAAAATGGCGGCTCGAGCGATATGATGAGATGTGAAAGTTGAAGCATTTCGTTCGGTTGTAACTTCTGTGATCCCAACGATTATAGACTTCTCGACAGATCCAGATTATCGTTTTTGTTTAACCTTAGTGTAAGTTACAAAATGTCAATATCAACTGTCATAAATATGTGAGTAAGTTTAAAGCTGAGTGTGAATATTGATTTAGAGGAAAATGTGAAAAGCGTTGATATTTTGAATGTTGCTAAAATTACATTCTTATACTTTATATCTTTAGTAAAGTGTCATAGTTCTACACACCCCAATAAATTATCAATAAAGAACGATAATTGATAATTTTTCAATATGCTTTGAATTACTGATTATATGTAATCAATAATATATACACCTGTACAACAGTGTAGTTGTATAAGTATAGTTATAGCCAACACCTAGACAGCGGCTTAAGAGCATTACCGCTTGGACAATTAGACATCCAACCCGTAACCGCAACAATGAAACTTTAAGTTACATGATCGACAAAAGAGGTTTAAGCTCATGATGTTGAATTGTTTTTTACAGGTGCCTTAAAGAAGATCTCTTCAAGATAAGGAGTACTACTATAACAACCTAAACGGCATTTGTTGTAGAAGGTGAGAGTTTACCAAAGCAGGAGCAGAACAGTTTCGATACATATTGTAGCTACAGCCGAATTCTTAGGCATCTGTTTATGTTTTCGTTCTGTGTTTGTCAGCTTATAATGAAACACTTCAGTAAAATGCCTTCACTGTTCATGTACGCAATATATCTTTTAAGTTATATGTGTATGCTACCTATATCGATGAGAGAGTTGCTTCCCAGATGACATCTGCAACCATTCTGCTATTGCCTTGCCCGATGGCAGAATGATAAGCAGCCCTTATGTCTACCATTGTGTACCGATGACATAATGCTACACATAATGCACACAATCTGATGTTTAATGGGTAACAGCATTATGTGTACTATTAAATATTAGGTATAGGGATGATGTAATGGTATAGATTTGCTTATCATTCTTTGTAGGGGTTGCATATCATTATGTCATTCTATTTGTCAAACTAGGATTAGCTGTAGGGTTGGCCCGATCACACAACAACCATTTTGATATCTGCAACCATTTTTATAGTGGTACACATAAGCTGATGTATAACACGTTACACGTAGTTATAGTACTTCATTTATTTGTAAAAGTGCAGGACTTATGTTTGATCCTTTTTATCCACTGGTTTGACAAAGATTTGGTTTGCTGAGCTATAATGCAAAGATGATGGTTGACCAAAGACGAATTATTTCTTTAGTGTGTTCAAATAACTAATGCAAAAATGTGACATTAGAGTATTTTATCATTATAAAAATAAGGTAACTTCTGATGCAAATGACGAGATTGGAGATACAGTAAGTTACCATGCAAAGTTTTCCCTTTTCTTTGTTTGCTAATATAATCATTTTCTTTACTGTGTTTGATTTATAAGGTGTAGTCCATCTTCCGACTCATGTGGGTTGTCTAAGCATCGATCTGTGGTCACGGAGGTTTGAAATTCTATATTTTGTTTTTATTCATTTTATAGTCATATTGTCTTAGTCCCAGATGTTGGTGGGGTCGTTAGAGCCCGTGCGTTTGCACATAAATTATGTGATGCATCATTGACCAGCGTTGATAAGCGGCTTCATGGACACATCGACATCGTAGAAGAGGTAATAACTTCTTATGCAAATGACGAGATTGAAGATACAGTAACTTACCATGCAAAGTTTTCCCTTTTCTTTGTTTGCTAATATAATCATTCTCTTTACTGTATTTGATTTATAAGGTGCAGTCCATCTTCTGTCTGATCCCATTGCCAGCAGCGAGCACTCCCAACTTACAAAGGAAGGAGTTTGAATATTGCAATTTTTTTTTAATTTTTATATAAGAAAAATCAATGTCAGTTTTAGTTTTAACTAATTTGTTTCGTCATGCTTACGAGTTAGTGTTTGGTACAGGATATTATCCTCCTTCGAAGGTTGTTTCGTTTCCTAAAATTACCTTTGACACAACTTATTTATGTATTAAGGGCTCCATTTGAGCATAATATCAAAGAAAAAAGTAAAATTACAGTCGTCCATCTGGCACGATGACCAACTACAGGTTGCATCAACCTTTGCTCAGCATGGATTCTGTTTATATGAAAACAAATGTGTATCTGCAGGATTAAATGATAGAGTGGATTTGGTTTCTGAGTATTCGTTAGAGGTTCTGAACTCGGGGCTCTATTTTACGACTTCAGCCGTGCTCAGAAGAAGCCAGTGATCTCTCAAAATGTTCAATCCGGTGGTATCGCTTATCATCACAATGTAGCAAAAGAGAGCTTATTTCAAGTGCTTATAAATTTTCACGCTTGATTATCCATGTTGTTATTACATCAACCATTTCCACATGACGCATCTATTTTTTGCTCTCAAATAAGGATCTGGATGAATGTGATTGTTTGAGTTTGAATGCTTGGTCATGATGTCACAGATACAAGGTAAAATTTTGAATTACTATCGTAACGGGTTATTTTTAAGCAGATATGCTGATCACCGTGTCGGGTTAAATAAACGACTAATATTTTCCTGTTGCATGGTTGTTATCGTAAATCATCTCCTCTTCTGGAAGTGCTAGCTGTGCATGGTTGAATATCAAGCCTATTGCACAAAATTGGTGCAAAAACATATGGTATGTATTTGTACTCATTTGCTGCATCTTTTCAGTGTTTTTAGTGAATACTTGTTGCTTCTTTTAATCACGCATATACATTCTATGAATGCAAAACTTCGAGATTTATCTACATGTTTCACATTTGTAAGATACCTTAGGTTCTTAGAAACTCTAGAAACTATAACAATGGATCATTGTAGAAAGAACTTCAAATTCAATAGATTTATCAACAATCTAGCGGTTCTTTCATTAAGACCCTTGCCTTCTGTTCTAAATCTTATGCCAAACTGTGAGCTGAACTTTACCTCGACTCTACCACCTATCCACCTTAGCCTAAGCTCGAGCACGATTCATTAGCCTAGCAGGCATACATTTATCTTTAGTAAACATTTCAAGCATCGATATCTGATAGCTATTACAGTCTTGCAGACAATAAGTTAAATGCTCATGATTAACTTATTAATGCTCCTGAAGTTAAATACTATCTGGTGTTATCATGCATAGCATTTACAATTTACAGATATATACATGTATTATTTATATATCTAATTATATATATAAATAAACATTCATACAACCTGTACTGTATCCACACTTTTGGCTGAATTTGCTGCAGCCACCATTACCGATCCAATCCCCGATCCAGTTTCTGTCATTTTAAGAATCACATATCGACCGCTACCACTGTTCTTCTTATTTTACCACTTTTTCCACATTTGATTCTTCCACTTGTAATGCCCCCAGTGCCATCTCGACCAATCTTTTTCAAAATCCCAACAATACCTGCAGCTGCCAGCCTGGCAGTCCGTCTTGTCACCATGTCACATACTTTGACAACAAGTTTCCTAACCTTTAATGAGACGTGGTGTATCTGATAACGAAAAACATTGTCAAAATAAAAAGGACGTACTAACTTTAACAAGTAGGCAACTGCGATGGTTCAATACAGATCAAGGATAAAACATGCCATTGTTCAGTAGATGCTGAAAAGTGATTGGCAACCAGGTGGTAGTGTGTTTTGGGCTTATGCAGTGAACAAGATCACATTTTCAAGAAGCAATTTCAGCCTTTAAATGTGACCAAAATTTGGATTGCCTTTCCATTTGTGAAGTTTGTGAAGGAAGGGAAATTGAAAATAGTTATCGACTCCAGTTACCCTTTAAGTAAACAGACTGATCAAATTGATGCCTGTAATTGTAGGATTCTAAAATTGGCAGATTTTTTTCCTAAAGTGTCTTCTTTAAGCATGGTTTGATATTTGCATCCATGAATAGATCTATGCAAGTCATCCTTTTTTGGAAAATTTGCCCTTTTGCATTTGTAAAATCAAAACTAATGTAGCTAAACTTTGTCTTTCCAGTGACAGAACCAAAGGATTTTGTATTCTCCTTGGACAACTGCCCAAAGGTAATGAGTCTATTAAGAAACCTAAAGGTGTGTTTAGTTGGATGAAATATCTTACTTTTATAAAAAAGAATTTCATATGAGAATAGAAACGAAGTCTGGTACGTAATTTCTCATCATATCACCAAAGCGTGCAAAATGAAACATAGCATGACTATTACTTTTGCAGCCAAAGCTCTTTCTTAGTGGTGCAATCAATTTGGTCCATTTTATCTTTTGGTTTTAAATTTACTGGATTATGAGGTGTTTCCCAGCTTTCCTTAAACCGTCAATATTTTTAAATCTCATTTCTATAAAGAAAACGTATTATGTTCAACTGTGTTTTGCTATAGAATCTTAATAATATTCAGTTCTAATCACTTTTTGTAGGTTATCTTTTGTTATCTTTTATTATGGCCTTTTTGTTCCACTACACGGGTATGTAGATGAACAAATTCTTACAAAGTTACACTACCGTTGCCCCAGTGGCATAAAAGCCAGTTGATGGTAGAGTAAATTAATTAAAAAACTATCACTCACCAGCTTTAATCCTGTAAATCCAGTTGAATACCCATATGTAGTTGAAGCATCAGGAGCGTCTGGGTGTGTATCTACTCAACGTCTCTTAAACCATCCAACTTACTTGAAACTGGAACGCCACCTCTTCCTCTGCCTCCCTGTTGGTCCCTTCCTCCACATCATCACTAACCACGTAATCCCTAATGGTCTCCCTCTACATGATAGGAATATTGCATCGTGAACTTTTGCTTTCGTTTGAGATAATAATTCAGATTCCTTTGGGATAGTGATCTATGTTTCCGAAATCCGATTTGTATGAAACTCCAGTTCTTTTTGTTCTGGTGTACCTTTGGCATATGTTTGCATTAAATTAGTAATTCATCTTTTTAACACCTTTAATTTTGGGGGTGAAGAAAAAAGAGTTTTATGGGGAGATAGGCTGATACAGAACAACTGTGTGGTGTCAAATAATTAGCAACTTTATGTTTATTGACTTCTCCTTTTCAGTTTGTTAATAGGCAGTTATAATATCCTTGTATTTAGATTTTGCAACTAGCCCTTCATCCTTAAGCACAATCTTTAACGTTTTCCTTTACCCTCTTTACATTAACATAGTCGCAAATATTCAAAATCATCAATTCTAATGTTATAAAAAGACAGAGTAATCATAATACATATAGAAACACGTGTACCCTAATCCCTATAGTGGATTTAACAAAAATTGTGCACCTGACTCAAGCAAAACACGAAAACATATAATCCAATTTTTTTCTATTATACGTCACTATTATTCAGGGACTTATTATTTCACAGGATGGTGGTGACTTAAATGCATAGTTCTAAATAACCCGTTAAGGCTCGCTTTAAGGAGCACTAAAGTTTAAGGTGCGGACTTCACGCTACGTAATAGGTCAAAACGCATTACGATGTGAGGTGCGTGTTTTTTTGAATTCAACTCCAAAAAATAAATATTATTACATGTAAAGAGAGTTTTTTAAACATTTATCGTGTATTGAGTATAAATAAAATATTGAAATATAATAAAACAAATAAATATTTTTATATGTTGTGCTGTCATAAGCCACGATTTAAAAAGGCTAAAACTTCGTCTTAACCGCTAAAGCGTGTAGCTTAGACATGCCGTTACGCCACGCTTCACGCAATTTGTAGCTTATACATCAATGCGAAGAGACATGTGCAATCCAAGTGAGTTTAATATTATAGTACTTCAAGAATTCACTAACGCATTCGAGTTAACGGGTTTGGTTCTCAACACTACTTTAACATATCTAAAAACTTTTCGACCCCTATGTGAATAAAAAAAATCAAAGAGTACTGAAGCATTCTCTTTTATAAACAAGAATCATTTGAGATATTTGCAACCAAAGATGCACTATAAGAAAATTTATATTTATCTTTTACAAATGTTTTATGATTTTTTTACAACTTCTTTTTTTTCTCTTTCCATTCTCATTTATGTACATTATGTTTTTGTTCACATTGGTATGTGGGCTTACGAGCTTATTTGATTTCGGCTTATATAACAAAGTCTCATATTTTTACTTAATTTGAAACTTATGGCTTTATAATGTAATTGGACGTAAGATCATATATTTAGTAACGTTGGTGGGATTTGCACTATTTTGGGTATGGTTATTACCTATAAAGACATACATTCAAATTGTTTAGTAAACTGTTATTGTTCAAGTTTTTTTAACGACGATTAATAAACGCCAAAGTCAAACGCTGTCACATGTAAGTTTGTATTCATCAAAGCCTGTATTCTCATACTGACAACTATGAGTCAAGAGCAAGAGAGGACGTCTAAAACCGACAAATTAATTTTATGGCAGTTTGTGTTTATGATGTTTTGCGCTTTTCATTATTTATTTACATTGGCTTACAATTATCCTTATTATCATGAAGCTAATGTACCCGTCGGGTTATGTAACTACAATCCTTTTCCATAGACCTCTGGCAGTATACATAATTACTTTAGAAAAATACCAATCGATATTTGTATAAATAGATATTCACATGGGACAAAACACGTTCTTTAGGTGGCCAATGCTTAAAAATATCAAACATTAGTTTCCTTTAATTTTTTTCTAACAAAAACGCGTCTCACTATCAACATCTTCAACTAATACACAAAGGTGCTTTTAGAAAAAAAATTACGAAACGACCCTGCCCGTTGGGCGGGTTACGACGCTAGTCAAGAACCCTTATATAGGAAGGATGGTGAAACAATTCCTTAAATACAAAATTCTATTAAAATGACACATGTAATTCATTAAATGGTTTCCATAAATGCTTCAAAAAGAAAATAGGAATTACAAAAGACGCCTTAAATACAAAATTCTATAAAAAATATAAGGAAGGATGGTGAAACAATGCCTTAAATATAAAAATCTATAAAAATGATTCCATAAAATGCTTCAAATATAAAATAGGAATTACACATGATGCCTTAAATACAAAATTCTATATAAATATATATAGGAATTACAAATGATGCCTTAAATACAAAATTCTATAAAAATATATAAGGAAGGATGGTGAAACAATGCCTTAAGAAATGCTTCAAAAATGCCTTAAATACAAAATTCTATAAAAATATATAAGGAAGGATGGTGAAACAATGCCTTAAATACAAAATTCTATAAAAATGATTCCATAAAATGCTTCAAAAATAAAATAGGAATTACAAATAATGCCTTAAATACAAAATTCTATAAAAATATATTTAGGAATTATAAATGTTGCCTTAAATACAAAATTATATAAAAATATATAAGGAAGGATGGTGAAACAATGCCTTAAATACAAAATTTTATAAAAAATAGTTCCATAAAATGCTTCAAAAATAAAATAGGAATTACAAAAGATGCCTTAAATATAAAATTCTATAAAAATATATATAGGAATTACAAGTGATGCCTTAAATAAAAAATTCTATAAAAATATATAATGAATAATGGTGAAACAATGCCTTAAATACAAAATTTTATTATAATGATTCCATAAAATACTTCAAAAATAAAATAGGAATTACAAATGATGCCTTAAATACAAAATCTATAAAAATATATATAGGAATTACAAATGATGCCTTAAATACAAAATTATATAAAAATATATAATGAAGGATGGTGAAACAATGCCTTAAATACAAAATTCTAAAAAAATGATTCCATAAAATGCTTCAAAAATAAAATAGGAATTACAAATGATGCCTTAAATACAAAATTCTATAAAAATATATATAGGAATCACAAATGATGCCTTAAATACAAAATTCTATAAAAATATATATAAGGAAGGATGATGAAACAATTCCTTAAATACAAAATACTATAAAAATGATTCCATAAAATGCTTCAAAAATAAAATAGGAATTAAAATGATGCCTTATATATAAAATTCTATAAAAATATATATAGGAATTACAAATGATGCCTTAAATACAAAATTCTATAAAAATATATAAGGAAGGATGGTGAAACGATGCCTTAAATACAAAATTTTATTAAAATGATTCCATAAAATACTTCATAAATAAAATAGGAATTACAAATGATGCCTTCAATACAAAATTTTATAAAAATATATATAAGTATTACAAATGATGCCCTAAATAAAAAATTATATAAAAATATATAAGGAAGGATGGTGAAACAATGCCTTAAATTCAAAATTATATAAAAATGATTCCATAAAATGCTTCATAAATAAAATAGGAATTACAAATGATGCTTTAAATACAAAATTCTATAAAATATATATATGAATTACAAATGATGCCTTAAATACAAAATTTTATAAAAATATATAAGGAAGGATGGTGAAACAATGCCTTTAATACAAAATTTTATTAAAATGCACAACAATAATATTAATTTCAAAAAAATTAATGTTAAAACCTTATTCATAACATTAACATATACAAAATTTTTTACCTCATAAAATTCAAAAATACATAATATATTTATACACTATTATTAAAATTCTAAAATAAATTTATGTAACAAACTTATTCATACCGTTAACGTATGTAAATTAAATTAACTCATAATATTCTTAAATAAATAAAATATTTTAAACTACGTTATTTTGTCTATTCTATGTTACATTATTAAAATATCAATTCCATAACTAATACTATATATACTAAACTTCTAATACAAACACACATAAATTCAATTTTCATTAAAAATATATATACATAAAGCTAGCCCGTCCACCGGACGGGTCTAAATGCTAGTATATATATATATATATATATATATATATATATATATATATATATATATATATATATATATATATATATATATATATATATATATATATATATATATATATATATATATATATATATATATATATATATATATATATATATATATATATATATATATATATATATATATATATATATATATATATATATATATATATATATATATATATATATATATATATATATATATATACTAGTTGCAAAACCCGTCCGATGGACGGGTATGACTTTTGATTGTCGTTTAACATATTTTATTTGTTAAATATTTGTTTGTAGTGTCTAATTGACGGGTATGATTTTTAATTTTTGTTTAACTTGTTTTTTTATTTGGTAAATATTATTTTTAATTATTTTAGTATAATTATCTTTTAATGCATTATCAGTGGTACTAATTTGTATTTGTTGTTTAATTTTTTTATTTACTGGATTAATTGTTTAAGTTTTATGTTTTGGTAAATATTTTTCTGTATTTTTTAAAACATAGTATTAATTATTTAATGATTTTTTTAATATAATAGATTTTAATGTATAATTTAACTCTTCAAACTATCATGTAAAACATGGTTTTACGACAGGTCCGCCTAAGTGCTCCTAGTTCAACCACTTCTACCAATCAACCATCCTTGATCCGTGAAACATAGCAAGCCTAGTTAATACTCTATAAAATTTAGCCTTAATAAAATAGAAAAGCAACCAAAGACCTCTTGGTCCAATGATATGTGAATGACCCTTTAACTTAAAAATTATGGGTTCAAGTTTCAATGGAGGTGTAATTTTATAAAAAATTGTCGTTTTAAATTAAAAAAAAAACAAGCTTTAATGTTACTTTCAACCGAAAATTATGGGTTCGTTTTAGGAGTATCTCAACCTCACTTATTATTAGAGTTGATGTTATACAATATACATCCATACATCGATAAAATATTTTTTATGGAAGAACAATTAAACAAATAGAAAAGCTAGTTGAAAGCATGCCCGGGAACAATAATACTTGTTGTATTGGAAAAGTCCTACATATTTAAATATGTCTTTGGTGGCACATAAAAGTGTGCTTCCATTGTTAATTAAGATTTAGGATAACGTAGGTATCATAAAAAATCAAAAAGAAAAAAAAAACCTTTAATTGCAACAAGAGAAGTACAAAACATATATTTGTGGTTTGCAAAAAGTGTAGATTATATTCCTCGTCAGTACTTCGGACATAATACATTCAACCGTTACATACTTTGGGCACGATACATCCCTTGGACGGATGATGCAAATATTTTTTTCGTTAAGTACTAATGATGGTTTATAAAGAATTACACTTTCTTCGGGAAAAAAAATTTCGTTAACTTTTTTTTGAAAAAAAGTTTAATTTTTTGGAAAAAAATTTAATTTTTTGGAAAACAGTTTAATTTTTTCGAAACCATTTTTAAAAAAAATTTAAAGTTACATTTTCTTCGGAAAAAAATAAATTTTCCAAAAAATTAATTATTTTTCGAAAAAAAAATTTTAAGGGTAAAATTTTATTTTAAAAAGTAATTTTAATATTTTTTTTAGAAAAGTTTATTTTTTTCTCGAACAAAGGAAGTTTAATTTTTTTGAAACTTAAAAAAAATTAAATTACACCTTCTTCAGAAAAAATGTTTTTTTTCGAAATAAGAAATTTAATTTTTCTAAACCATTTTTTTTAGAAAAAATAAAATTATATTTTTTTCGAAAAAGTTTAGAACGGTAGGGAACTTGTTTTTTAAAAAAAGCGTAATTTAATTTTAATTCAAGAAAATGTTTAATAATTTTTGTATTCATATTTTTTACATTTTTCAAAAATTAAAATCACTTTTTCGAAATTTTTATACAGTAAAAAAACTTAATATTTTATTAACTTTTTCGAAATTTTCACGAAGAAAGTGTAAGTTTAAATTTTTTCAAAAAAATGGTTTCGAAAAAATTAAATTTTTTTTTTTCAAAAAAAAATTAAAGTTTTTTTTTGAAAAAGAATTTAAACTTTCTAAAAGAAATTAAAAATTACATTTTTTTAATAATTTAAAAAAATAATAATTTTGAGTTAGTGCAAAATACATCCCTTTATAATGAAATATGTAAAAGTATCATTCTTTATAAATCCTCGTGAGTATTTAACGAAAAAAATATTTGCATCATTCATCGTGCCCAAAGTATGTAACGGTTAATGTATTATGTACGAAGTACTGACAAGGGATGTAGTTCACACTTTTTATAAGCCACAAAAATGTATTTTGTATTTCTCTCTTGCAATAATCAGTATAGTCGGTGAACCAAGAAAGATCGTAAATAGTTCAATTCGTTATTAGAATTGTGAATATAAATCCTCAAAACCATCTATTTCTTTGGATAAAAACGACTAAAGAGGTTGGTTTTATGCATTATAAATAGACCCGTTCGACCCTTTCCTCTTTCAGCTATGTTTCCTTATTTCACCCCTTCAGGTAAAAATCATTGCCAATATAACACTAAAGTAAAACAGGCCAAAATATGAGTTAAAATGTAGTTTAACTTCCAACGTTGGCAAAAAAAAGCAGCAACTTCTGACATTTGTGTGATCGTGTTGCCTATGGTACCAAGCCCTAGAGGTTGGTAAATGGCACCAGAAGTAATAAAAAGACTTATAATCCCAAAAACCGACTGTTGCCACTGGTGGTATTGTATCTTACTAATTCTTTACTCTTTAGTGCCATGGTTCTCAATGTTGTATGGCCTGATCATGTAATAGCTTTAATCATACAAGTGTAATAAGTATTTGAACTCATTATTAGTGTTCGAATGCACATAGAAGAGAAGTACATTTTGATTCAAACCCTTGTTTGTCATGAGCTGGTTCTCGGCCGACTACCACGTCCCGCACCCTCATTCACATTTTTAGTTTTCTGGTATGCTTTTCATGCGCCTTTTACCATGTTCTCATAAGCCTCGACTTTCACATTCTAAGCCTTTTCGGTGGTTGAATATTCCGTAGATTATGTATGGCTTTTACAAACAGGACCTTGTCTTTTTAACCATTTGAAGTGCAACTGTATTTTACACAGTTAATAATTTATTTAGAAATCATTGCAGAGGAGGAGCAAGACTTATAATCACCAGAAGTAATAAAAAGACTTATAATCCCAAAAACCGACTGTTGCCACTGGTGGTATTGTATCTTACTAATTCTTTACTCTTTAGTGCCATGGTTCTCAATGTTGTATGTCATGCCATGTATAGTCACGTATCCCCAATGTTCTTTATGGACAACTCCTACACAATGATTGATCATGTTATAGCTGAAATTAGATTTACTCTTGGCCTGATCATGTAATAGCTTTAATCATACAAGTGTAATAAGTATTTGAACTCATTATTAGTGTTCGAATGCACATAGAAGAGAAGTACATTTTGATTCAAACCCTTGTTTGTCATGAGCTGGTTCTCGGCCGACTACCACGTCCCGCACCCTCATTCACATTTTTAGTTTTCTGGTATGCTTTTCATGCGCCTTTTACCATGTTCTCATAAGCCTCGACTTTCACATTCTAAGCCTTTTCGGTGGTTGAATATTCCGTAGATTATGTATGGCTTTTACAAACAGGACCTTGTCTTTTTAACCATTTGAAGTGCAACTGTATTTTACACAGTTAATAATTTATTTAGAAATCATTGCAGAGGAGGAGCAAGAGGGGGCTTAACAATAAACAAAATCAATGGGTTGCCATTGATGTTTGAATTTTAATCTTTTCACTTGTTTTTTACTATCTTATTGAAGTGAATACGTAAGTATCTCATGCTATAATTTTGTCTGGCAACAAAAGATAAATAAAAGTTATCACAAAAATGTTCTACTTCTAGGGATGCATTGCATGAGAATATAAGATTATTCGTAAGATTCTCGGGTATTTGGATCTATGTTATCCAATAATCACACGGGATTTAATAACTACGAATCAGATAATAAGCATTAATAAACGGAAGTGTCAAATCACGAGTAAGATAAGAGACATTTTTTAGAATCAATATAACTTACATTGAATGGAATATAAGTCTGTTTAACATTAGCCCACTCGTGAATCCAGTGTAACCCGCCATCACTCCATGAACACAACTTTGAGCAAGGAGAGTGTAGTATACATTGTTTGTCAGATGCATTACTTGGAATCCACAAATCATGTAAGTAGAATCTGTCATAAAACACAGTCATGCCCAATCATTTTAGCCATTTTTATTCTAGTATTGTGCTATGTGTGTATGTAACTATGTACGTATGTTTGCACAAAAAAAAGATGTGTGTATGAGTGTATGCCTGTATTAATCATCATAAGTAACAGCTCAATATGTAAAGCGACCACATTCTAGTATTGTGCTATGTGTGTATGAGTGAACTCTGAAAGCTTGAATGTGCCTTATTTGTGTTGCACACACATCACTCATGAACTTTGAAAGTCACAAAAGTGAATGTAGTGACAAATCAGTTTGACACGATACTACTACCGGCATATCTCACTGGCACTGTGATTAGGTGGAACTTTACACAACAATTAACTTAGCATTGTTTGTTGGATTAGATACAACCGTTGACTTTACAAAGTCCTTCATATTCTAAACGTCAAATTACAAAGTTCTATTAATCCACCTCATAATAAATTTTCATTAAAAAATTGAAATTTTTTGCAAGGTGTGTTAATATCTTACTTTTTTTCAAGTACAGAAACTAAATAATAAATTGATTTTTTTTAGAAAGTAAATGGCCGAGAGTAAGAAAAGTGTGCACCTTGGTATGCTCCATATGCATAATATATAAATGAGAATATTGCAAGATGTCAACTCACTCCACACACCAAAGTTATGTCAAACCTCAGATAGTGTAAAAAAGAGTTATCTGAGCTCGGCTCCCTTCAATCAAACACACAAAGAAAAAACAAAAGGAAGATCAGCATGAAAGTAACAGATATCTTACGAACGGATGTAGTAAGAAATGAGTACTACAATATATAATCCCTAGGAAAATAGCAACAAATAAGTATATCTTCCTGCTGCTATATTCCCATATTCAGAAGATGAGTTGTCTGCATCTGACCTATGAAACAATGGACAAATATAAAAGAGTGTTTTCTTAAGTTTGAAAGGCATGTCGGGTGGGTAAAATGTTTATACCCACTTTTTATCATGTCAGTTTTTGCGAGAGCTGTTAAATTAACGACCCTCAAGCCCAAAGATGTCATCCCTTCATTATTGTTCAAATATGGTTAATTAGCGATTTCAGCTTGTAGATTTTTAGTTTACCTTTGGATTGAGTTTCGTCATTCTAATGCCGGTCAACCTATTAGTAACCTTGTCACTGTATTTATTGCCCATATCCTAAAACCAAACTCAAGTAAAAACACAATTCATTATATGTAAATGGAGAATAATACAGTACAGACAGAAGGTAAAATGCAGTTGTGAACAAAAAGTACCTCAAAAACATCATATACACCCTTAGCCTTACCTAAAAGTTTCTTGTTCCTAAACTGCAACCAAAAACACATTAAGAATATTTTTTTGGCATGTCCTTCTCATCTACACATTTTAACTACCAAACAGAATCCATTTGGAAGACTAATGAAATACAGATTATTTATTACTAAAAACATAATTGATCATTAAGGCTGGCTAAAAATACAGATTATTTATTACTAAAAACATAATTTTTTGTAAAGAAATATAAATATATAAAATACAGTAGTATTCATATAATATAAAGTGTTAGGGGAACTGAACCAAACACGTCACATAACTTGTTAATTTGTTTGTCACCGCTAGTAAATAACAGTGATGGTGAAATGGTTCATGAATTCGACCGACCTGGTAGACAAAGCCTGTAGCACTACAGCATACACAAATTGAGATGCATTGGAACCAACACTCTCAAGAATCCTTGCTCCGAGGATACAAATCAAACCATGGCCCACAAAACGTGCTCAAACCATGGCCCACAAATACACAAAACATGCACAAACCATGGCCCACAAATCAAGGAGCATATACAAAATCTAGCACAGTTGTGTGTGTCGGGTTCTAACTTAATTCTCAGGTATGATATGAATAAGAGTCTTAAGTTAAATTTCATATGCCTGTTGTCTAATTTAGAAAACCGCAGTGTCCAATTCAGTAAAGGTCTAGTGTCTAATTCACATTAAATATTAGTTGCTTGTATATTATACTTTAAAAAAAAGTGATTTAATTCTCACCATAGCTGGGTTCCACGATTTATCTGCGTTAAACTGAGCAAGAATGATATCACCCTTCATTTGATTAAATGCACCAATAACAGGTGCTTCTTGAATGTTTAAAGTAGCAAGTTGTTGCTGGTTGCGGAAACTCTCTTATCTGCAACAGCTTGAACTTAGAATTTTCCTCCATCAAGAACTTCCGTTATCAAGAACTTCCGGTTAACAAATTTGAAATTTTAGTTATACACAGACTATGACATCTCAAAATAAAAAAAAACTCGAGAGAAAAAGTTACGGAAACTTTTTTGTTAACCTTTTTTACCCATTAGAGATACAACATTACATGAATACACTCGATCCTAAGAAAATAGGTTAAATTGTCACCTTAGTTTGCGTAGGTTGCTTTAAATGCTCTTTTCTTACGACTTCAGGAAGCTGTGCAGTATTATCACCAACTATTGCGATAATAGCCTTATCAACCTCCTCGTTAATCTCATTGTGGCGGAGATTGAGTATCCTCGGCTGGTCTGGGTGTATGCTTCCTTCCAAGCTTTGCTGAGATGGTTTTGTATGTGTAACCTGCACAACATAGAATGCGATTCCAGGTCATCAGACACTATACCTATAGATCGTGCTAAAAAAAATCAAATCGATCACACAAGTTTTGATAGCTGAGATGTCTACTTCTACATGCTATTTATTGGCCCTTTTGTTTCACGTGTTCTTGGTTCCACTTCTACAGCACTGCTCCATGGCAACCTTTTATTGTCACTCATAGCTTCATCCTCTAACACCATAAACAAGTTATTTTATCCTCTAACACCATAAACAAGTTATTTTAGACACTTTCTTGAAATGTGCCGAACATATTATTTATTACATTGTTACAGACCTTTTCTTCTATCTTCTTAGAGGATAGCGTTCTTAGTGAGAATAAACTATTGCAACGAAACCATAGTATGTGTCGGGACATTTTTTCGTTCCAACTGGGCAGTGATATAGATTTGTTTCATACCCGCTAATAAGATTGCATTATTTTTTTTCTTTACATCTCAGCTTTTGTAACTCCACACTTCTCAGTCTTAACATTCTCTTTTTTTGTCAAAAACGTTTGTTAATGACACATGAATGCGCAATCTATTTTATGAAAACAATGTCTTCAGTTAGTAAATTGGTTGCACTGTTTGCTTTATCTAGGGGTATCTGACGCATCAGTTAGTAATATTGGCTGTATGACTTGTATCCTTTAGTTTAATTTCTTGCTGTCCAGTTTAGTTTGAATTTTAGGTTAGTCTTATCACTTATGTTATAGGTTTTTTTGCATGTGTATGTACTTGAATACAGTATGCAGTTTGAGTATGTTAAATGTTAATGCTATGGAAAGCCTAATCTAAACACGAGGATGATGTCGTTACTATGTAACAGCTAAACTCATCATGGATAGAGAAACTGGCAGGTCTAGAGGCTTTGGCTTTGTTACCTTTGCAGACACTGAAGTTTCTTCAGCTGCAATCCAGGGAATGGATCAACGGATATTTATTCTTTTTCTTCTAGGTTACATGTCGGGGGCTTAAACCTCAATGTTATTGTCATTACCTGGACACAAATAAACTAACATTCTCTTAAAGACACGATTCCTATTGCAATGCTGCAAGTTCTTTATCGTCGGTAGCCTTAGTGGGATCCTTGAACAATAATCTACATAATAGTCCACATATATCATAAGGGTGAAAAAGTACAGTTACCTAGTGAAATGAGTGCACACCTTTGGGCATGTTCCCACGTCCATTTTTCTTTGCAGAAATCACCTGTGAACGTACAAATGAATTCTAACAAAGTTAGTGCGCACATTCGCTACAACTATTGCTTCAATGTATCAGCTTCTACCTGAATCCGAGAAACTGTAACCTGGAAAGTACTTTCACAAAAGCTTAAAACCATTTTCCAGAAACATGCCTTATAACTGGGTATTGCTTCCTCAGGTCTCAAACCACCATAACAGTAGAAATAGTGTAAAATTAGTTTTTCGATATTACATTAGCTTAGCACTAATCTAGATCAATTAAGATTACTCTCAAAGTTGCATATAAAGATCACTTATAACTATAAGTTAAAATCACCTCAACATCAAACTAAACTTCCTCAAAACCCTAATGATCTTGTATCCCCTGAAAAATATCTTCTTCTTAACCTTTTATGGTGTCAAATACTTCACCAAACACCATCATGATCATGTAGAATGATCTAACGCAAAGTAAGAACAACTATGGAAACAATAAATAAGAATATGAATCTATGGTATAAAAACATTAAAATCATACACGAGAAAATAATTTTCAATAAACCTAAAAATCAGCCCTAGAAACTATAACCAAGTTTGTATAGATTGACGACTTGAGGTTGTATCCAATAAACTATAAAACAACATCAACATCGAATAATCAAATGTAAATAAGCGTAAATCAAAGTTATCTTATAACTCTCCTCTCATCATTATACAACATTTGAATTAGACGTGCAACAGAATAGTATTCTGCTCCTCAATGAGTCTTCCTCGTCCATGTGCTGAAGGTAGAGAAAAGCCGCCGTGCAATTCTCTTCATAAAGAACAAATTATATTTAGGTTTTGGGGAAAAGAATATATAACGAATAAATATGGGCTTTTGTTCTGGAAAAAGAATAAATTTGGGCTGGTACTGTTTTAATGAGTATATGAATCACATTTGGCAGAGAAATATTACAATTATCGGCATAGCCCAATGGTTAAGGCTCCGAGTCGTGAGTGCAGCGATCCAAGTTCGAATCTGGGAAAAGTGATTTTTTTCATAAATTGATCGGATTTTGGTTACGTTGCTGATGACATGCAAATATATTTTACATAAAAAATTTTAAGAAAATAATAATAAAATTAATTAAAGAAAGTGATGACATGGATTTAAACACGCTTATGTGGCATTTCCCTCCTCTTATATATAATGTAGATATATATATATATATATATATATATATTAGCGTCATAACCCGCCCAACGGGCGGGGTCGTTTCGAAAATCTTTTTTTTAAAGTACGTTTGAGTATTAGTTTTATCTGTTTGTAGTCTGACTCGTTTTTGCTAAAACAAAACTAATTTTTTTTATATTTTTTGGGTTTGGCCCACCCAACGGACGTGTTTTGTCTCATGTGAATATTTGGTTGTACAAATATCGGTGTGTATTTTTTTACAAATTTTGTTGCTTAAACATAGGTATTTTTCCATCCAACAGACATGTTTTATCTCATGTGAATCTTCGGTTGTACAAATATAAGTTATTTTTAAAGTATTTTTGTTTATCTTTTTTTTTTCAATTTACATATAGTCGTGTGTATGATAATATCTTTTAAACTAACAGAAATCTTATTCTTTTAAAAACTATTTTTTGACATGTTTTATATTGTTTAAGTTTGTAATTGGTTGGTTGAATTGTCTTTTTATTTGTACGACGTTTGTTTTTCTTTTTTTTTTCTTTTGCTTTTTTAATTTTCTATATAAGTTGTATTTTTTATAATTTGCTATTTTATTCTTGTAAGAGAATCTTTACATCCATAAACTAATCACAAACAAAAATCCACAAAGAGGATGTGTTATATTTTTATTAGTTTCTTGTTGAATAATTTCTCTTTTCTTCTCTTTTATTACACAATCAAAGTATGCCACATACTCTTTCTGGATTTTTGTTTTTAGTAGGTTTGTGGATATAGCATTTCTCTTTTTGTAAAAGTTTGGTTTTATTTTGTTGGGTTAGTTTCATATATGTCCATTTGAAACTTTAAATGCCTTATTTACCCAATCAAATTTTATAATGACATATATATCCGATTGAACATAATATTTGTCATATTTACTCATTTAATTATAGAATTAGTTTAAAGTAAATTTCTGTTCATTAAGTTCCCATTATACCCTTAAACTTTATAAATTTTGCTTCATGTTTTCATTGTATTGCTTCAAGATGTTAATTATTACAGTTGGCTTCGTTAGCGTCAAATATTGTGTGAATCACTTTTTAAGAAATCAAAAGTTAGTTCCTAATGTAAATCGTACAGTGGGGAATGCGCATGTGTTATTTATGTTTCTTAAACATTTCTAATCATTCCCAGTTAGTACTCACAACTCACAAGTATTAACTATTAACCGTCTCCAATTATCCATTCAACATATTAAATTATGTCATATCATAGCATCACAAAAAAATTTATCACTATATTGAATAATGAATAGTATTCTCTTTTAGTATTCAATAATTGTTATCTTGTTGTGTTAAAGAATTGAGAATCGTACATATTCATTTATATTCTTAAAGGGTATATTTGGAATCCAACAATGTAAATCTTTTTTAAAATTGACTTTAAAATTAAATGAGTAAATATGATATTAAAGTTAAGTGTAGGTGACATTAAAATTTTTGATTGAATAAATAAAACATTTTAATGTTTAAATTGAGCATATATAGAATTAATCCTATTTTATTTATTAGGTTTATTTATAAGCAGTGGTGGAGGTAGGGAGGGGTCAAGGGGGTCGTCCGACCTTCTTAACAAAAAAATTGTAGTGTAAATTTTCGAAAATATTATCAATTATCTTATAATTTGACCTTTCAAAAATCATTTTGTTGTGTAATATATAAAATATATCCAGATTTTCTGGCTCCGCCCTATTTATAAGGGGTACTTATTACTCCCTCCGTCCCATATTAATAGTCCACCGACCAAAAACACGCATATTAATAAAAACATCACTTTTTTAGCTTTCTCTCTCTTACTTTTTACACAATGACAATTTTGTCCTTAACCACTTAATTTACAACTTCTTTATTGTTTGTAATAATACCCTCAAGTGAGGGTAATATGGTAAACTTAATTTATATTTCTTATCTATTTTTGGACTGGACTATTAATTTGGGACGTCCCAAAATAGTAATTTGGACTATTAATATGGGATGGAGGTAGTAATATAAAAAAAACAAAATAAGTCAAAAATTAGAGGTTGCCTTTTTTGTGTTCATACATGTCTCTTGCCATTTCATACATACAGCAACATGATTACCAAAGAAGCACGATTGAATAAGCACAAAATAATTTAGTACAAACACTTTCTTTGAATATATAAATACATAAAATCGGATTGCTATGGACCTATATCTAATTGAAGCCATAAGGAATATCTGCAAGCAGTTCAGGACACATGTTTTATAAATGGAGTAAAACTGAATAATAAGATGATCAATTCTATCACTGGATGCCTAGCCATCCACAGCAGGGTATGAGGGCTTTCTAAGAACACCACGTAGTGCTTCAATTCTCTAAGTAGCTTCTTTCTCTTTGCTTTTTACAACCACCTGCAAAGTACAACCTAATCAAAATTGTATCATTCAAATATTACTTAAGTAATGCTTTCACATGGTTTGGTGTGTTTCTGGTGTTTGTTTAGTATCCATAGTTTAATCAGTTACATTTTTGACGCTTCAAACACATCTCTTACAATTCCAATGATTCACTTTTGTACACTTGTTACTAACATGATTTGAACTAAGCAAACCACAAATAAAAGACTAAAAATTAGTTTGGTGAAGAAGTAACTGGTTATAACCAAAGTCGACCCATAAGAAAAACAGTTCAAATCAAATCATCCATTATATATTTTTTTCTTAACCTATTTGACTGATTTCTTTGCCAATTCTACACTTCAAATAAATTCTGTCTATATGCTCCCTAAAAGAGTTATCTTTGTCGAAACAACACCTTAAACAGATTATTCCAAACTCCAAACAGCTTGAGAAAACCTTTATTATATACTATTAGCCTTCTTTTATCTTTATTTTAAGCAAGTTGTGTTACTAATGAGTGATCACGCAATTGGCAGAAAGTCTGGGACTATGGATTATTTTACAAATGTGCCCTTCTATCAAGATGCTGAATTTTAATCAACTTTAGAAACTGGAAAAGTGCAGTGTTTTCGCCTATCTAATCTTCGTCTCAAAGGTGTAAAGAGTGCCTAAAAGAATGATATACAACAAATATACGCCATTTCATACTACATGCAATCATATTATACATAAAAGATTCATATTGTGTGGTTCCCAAAAAACTTAAATATTAGAGTCTAACACAAAAGAAAAAGGAGCTTTACCTCAGACATTGATTCATCATTCACGGACTTCATCGAAGTATCTTTATCCGTAGCGACCTTTCTTCGCAAAGAATTTATTGTACGTGCTCCTTTCCCCTCATCTTGAGTTGGCTTCATGAATCATGACAACCTTTCTCTTCCCGTTTGAAGAGCTTGCTCCTTCCTCTTGTAATGCGCCCTTTTCATTTGAGCTCCCAATATTTACCCCTGACCTAGATCTTGTAGACTGGCGACATGTAGCATTAGCAGGAATGACATGATGACCATTGGTGTTTTTGGTCAATGGAACAGTGATCCTCTTGAGTGCTGAGAATATCAAAGATTGCTGATCTTCGGTTGTGAGGAGTTCAATCAGCTTCTGCATTGCTCGAGTCATGAAACAACAGCCAATTTGTACTATTTATATATGACTCATAAAGACCTATAACAAAAATTATTGAATTAAAATGATTGGTATATATGTCACTGACTGTCTCAGGAACGTCCCGGTTCTGAACAGAGTTATTGCTGTAAACATATAAAGGAATATAACATTGTTTCAATATAGTATCATGTTTCATTAGATATCACTTACAGAAATGAAAAATTGATACTAAGACTCAATGACCATATAAAAGAAAGTTACCATAAAGCATCTTACAACGAAACAAGTATAGCATATTGCTGTAATAGATCCAACCTTCAAAATATATGCTGACAGTTGTTAAAACTGAATACTGGCAGTGGCATGGTCAAGACAACAGTATGCGATAGAACAACAATGGTTAAAAACACAAATATAAGACCAAACTACAACAACATCATCCCCCAAATAACCCAAATTTTAGATTGTATTTCTGTCATAATACATTATCCTTATCGATTATCTTAAATGAGTGGAAAAGAATGTACAAAAAAACAATCAGTTTCATAAACTAAGATAAAGGTTGATACAAAAAGCATTTTCATCTCTTAAAACATTTAACTTTGTTAAGAATCAAGGTAACCAAAACCAACACTTCACTTTCCTTATATTCAACAATGATTAGTAGAGGCCAGCGAGCATTATGTGCCTACATATTCATTCAATTTAAGTTCTTTTCCATTGATTTTTACAGATCCATTCCGATGACCATTTGTTGAAGAAAAATCTCTTTTAGAACAATCTGAGTTACCAAGTGCTTCCCAAAGAAGTTTAGCTTGCTCACTTTCTTCTTTTGTTTCCATATTGTCACACAAGGTCTGTAATGTTAACATGTCAGGGGACGCGCACAAGATTTCCACGTCATCCTCGTTAAGATTAAGTAAATGATGAGATACAACGTTTGTTGACAGTGTTCGAAGGCGAGTTTGCTCTTTACACAATAGTTTCTTCTCTGTTTGTCTATTTTTCTGTTTGTCTATTTTTCTGCTTGTCTATTTTTCTTCTATAGTGCAACAGCTTCAGCAGCGTTTTTCTTCTTCTTCCTTCTTAATCCTCCTCTTATTTTGCAATTATGGCAGCTTTCTCTTCCTATAGCTTTTTTGCCACATATTTGGACTCCTTTTTCTTCTGCTTTTCAACCTTTAACATCTCTTTTCTTTTTACAACTCGAGGGTTTCTTTTATAAGCAGGATCAATCAGAGAACTTTTTCTTGTATATTCTTCCTTCCTAGACTTCTCAGAAAGCTTTGCGTTTTGGCTTTCCATCCACCTTTTATTGTTACGTGATTCAACTTCTTCAAGATCATATTCATCTTCATGCTGGAACTCTCCAGTTTTTAAAACTATACCAGAAGTCATAGGAAGGGCGTCTACATCTTGAATTGAAGAATTTCATATCCTAATGAAGGTATAGGTTGAGCAATGGACCACTCACCATTCTTCATAAAAGCAGGTCCAAAGACCTTGAAGAAATCTTGAGGGGCACAGTCGGTAGGAATTTCATCATCAAACTCATGTATCGAGTAAAAAAACTCTTCTCTTTTGCAGGATCGATCAAATACTCATTGTGCATGGTTGTTTGCACTTTGTGCAGCCACCGAGACTCTTTTTTGTTTACATTTTCCCTTGTATACACTTTTCCCATTCGTTCAAAATTATGTCTGCTACCAGTTCTGTTCCAAACGTGATTCAACTTCTTCAAGATCATATTCATCTTCATGCTGGAACTCTCCAGTTTTTAAAACTATAACAGAAGTCACAGAAAGCGCGTCTACATCTTGAATTGAAGAATTTCATCTCCTAATGAAGGTATAGGTTGAGCAATGGACCACTTACCATTCTTCATAAAAGCAGGTCCAAAGACCTTGAAGAAATCTTGAGGGGCACAATCAATAGGAATTTCATCATCAAACTCATGTATCGAGTAAAAAACTCTTCTCTTTTGCAGGATCGATCAAATGCTCATTGTGCATGGTTGTTTGCTCTTTGTGCAGCCACTGAGACTCTTTTAGATGCAGATACCAGTGCTTCGCTTTGTTTAAACCTATGTCTCCTACCGGGTCAGTTCCAAACACACCCCGATTCATGAATGACACGATCTGCTCCACTTTTATTCTTGAGATTTCCTTTTTCTAAATCAACCGACCCCAACAGTAATCCTACCTGATTAGATGTCTTGAGACTCATTTCATGTGGCTTTAAAGCTTATATAACTTGAACGGGATCTTCAAAAAAAATCATTTTTTGTTTACATTTTCCCTTGTTTACACTTTTCCCATTCGTTCAAAACTATGTCTGCTACCAGTTCTGTTTCAAACACACCCCGTTTCATGAATGACCCGGTCTACTCAATTTTGTAGCTTTGTGATCCAAAGATACCTCATTTATGCAGTGAGCTGACATATATATCTAATACATGTATTTCTAGTCTCATCCAAGCATTTGGAACAATAATAAGATGTGGCCTGTAATTTCTTTTGGACTCCATCAGATTACCGACTAAAGCCATAACCTGAAGATAAGAATGAAAAATAAATTAGATATACAATACATATGTATCTAATATTTGGCCACCGTATGCACATCAAAAGTTTAGCTGCATGGTTTCTTCGAGACCTGTTCATCAGCGAATATACCGTTTTATTTAATGTTGTATACAAAAGAATCTATGGTAACAAAGCCTAAAAGGTTGATCCATATGAGCTTGCAGGCTTACACCATACACTCCAATCAAACATACTACATACCAAAGCTCATAGTACTAAAATCAGTCAAAGAACTTAAAAGTTGAGCAAACCTCAATTTCTTGTTTGAATTGTGACTCACTGACACCATCACTAAGATCTTTACACAATATAATTTAATAGAAGCTTTAAAACCTACTTTTCGACAACATATTATTGAAGAATACCGTTTAAGTGGTCAAATAATTTACTGGACAGCTTTTGCAAAACATAACCTAGTTTTTAGTCATCTGACGTGTTTGTGGTTATGCGCACTACTGACCTATAAGTTGATTTTGGCCTTTAAGTAGCCTTTTGACAACAATCGAGTACTTGGGCGCCCCCCATCTATTATATATGGGTCGGTCTAGGTTAAGATTTACTACGTATTTATTTTATAATGTTCAAATATCAATGCCATCTTAACTGGTAAAAAATTAACGGATAATGATCATTACTAATAATTGTACTTTTTTTTATCGTTAATGATCTGTCAAGCTTCAAAGGATCCCCAGTTTGAATCGAAAAGAACCCAAAATAAATATAATAAAAATCAACTGAATTATAATTGAAAATTCAACATACCTGATTGGTGATTATTTTTTATTGAGTGCGATTGGATCCGCTTCACCTTTTTCTTGAGATCTTGATGAATGGGATTCATTCATTTTTAAAAACATCGATGTTGCCTCAATCCAAATAGATATATGATGTTTTTTTAAAACAAAGTCTGGATCAGTATATTGATAGTTCCAGACAATCCACTCTCTTTAGTCTCAATGGTTGACCCGTCTGTTGTTCTAGTGTACAACTGCATCATCGACTCTGAATCTGTTTCAATAAAAATCCGGCACTGCAACACAACTTTCCCATTCTACATCCTTGTTTTCCCTACCCACACACACAGAAAAAATCAAAATCTGCAGAAACAAAAACTTTACCTCAATTAACATGGTTAATTTGAATATGATGTCAAACGGGGCAAAACAGGCCATCTGAACATACACTTTTGGGCGACTTTCACCTTGTACCATTAACTTTTACATATTCTTTTTATACCCATTTGAATCAATGAAAGATAAAATGTAACCCAAACTCGACTCATTAAGATAAAGAAAGATTTGAACCTGGGGAAGTAACCATGTTCATCAACAACACTCAATTTATCACATGACGAAAACCACTTGGTCAATGTAACTCGATCCTTCCCACTACCTGTTTGTCTGCCGACTGGTAACGTACGATAGAAGCCATAGATGCTGGAAGGAAGACAACAAGATTTTTTAACACAAATGAATCTGCCAATCAAAAGTTCTTGCAAATCCAATTGAAAACCTAAAATAAAAACCTCTTATCAATCCTATCAATGATCATAGTGGACGCGATCATTGATAAGGACGCGATCAATAAGAAAGAAGAAAAATAAGGACGCCAAAATATTCATTCATAATATCTTATTACACTTGCAACGCGTCACATCTCTGCTTAACCACTTCTTATACGGAGTATTGTGTAAAAACATTGATAGAGGTTGTTCAAACAAAGGTAGTTTTGAGCAAACCTAAACACAAGTTCTGTCTCATATCAGCTTGCCTCACACACTCGGTAAACTCTAAACTTCAAATACCATGGCTGGCATATCTTCGTATCACAACTTCGTATACAAAATTCCCCGTTCCTCGAAGCTGCATAAAAATTGCATAATCAGACCACAGAAAAAGAAGGAAATAAAAATATTGCAATAGCACATTTCATATCTTACATTGATATATCCATAAATCCGGCCCTTCCGCATTATAAAGATGCCGCAAAACTTTGTCTGAATATACTCTAAACATTATTCAACTTAGTATGGCCATAGAAACGATAACCTCAACAGATATCAATGACGCACCTGTTAAAGATTGAATGTCTTTGGGGATGTGATGTGGCTCAGATTTGAGAGTGCAGAACCGGATAAAGGGGTATCCGACCTGTCATATTTGAATGTGGCATTTTTGTAATAGCATAAACTAATGAAGTTAGAAAATTGCTATGGACTCGAGTGGATCATGAGACATAATACATGATCTATTTCAGAGCAACAATCGCCATTGATGCGGAAAGAATTGGGTATTTTGATAGATTTGGGGTTACAACATGTCCACCGATACCTTTGAAACCCACCAGAACAAACCAAAACAAAACAAAACAAAAAATGAACCTCAGATCTGATAGACATAAAGGCATTGGCATTTGAAGATATTAAAGTCTTATCACATGTTCAGTGTCGTAAACTTGCATAATCAAAATAATGTTAATGAAACAACCATACAGTATGTACCTATAAGCTTTCCACTGTGAGCGTAAGGTTTCATAAACGGAAAAGCTAATAGCAATACTTGGTCCAACACCCTGCATAAAATTACAATGAGAAATAAAGCGCAAATTATGTATAACAGAAAAAGGATCACCAAAGTTAAGTGACACATATTTACCAATAAGCTTGCTCCTTCTTAAAACCCAGTGTTTTAAAAGTTGGATTAATATAACAAAAATAATTATCTCTAACCTTGTGGCAGTTACTGTAGTTTTGAATCACTCCTTTCGGAAGGTTATTCTTACTATTACTAACTATTATAGAGATATTCTGCAAGAAGAAGTCATTACTAACTATTACTTCAAATAAAACAACAAAAGCTGTGTATGACAAACATTTAGAAAAGAAAAGGAAAAGGAGACAGATAACCGTGTTAAGATGTTGTGTATCTGGTTTTTCCAGGTTAGTGAGTTATATAATCAGTATCAACATGGTTGCTGATAATATCTAAAAAAACATAATCTTAGAAAAGGCACTGCCTATTAGAGGAGACCTGATCCTAATATGATACAACTGATTCAGTTGACGAATCAACATATTTTATCCAAATGCTCCATTACTAAATGTTGAACAACCTCTTCTTGTTCTACAAAGTAATAATAGTTAAACTGGTGAATCCCAGCTAATATGCTCCAAAAGTTAAATAAAAAACTCACCTTGAAGGCCATCCGAGACCGACGGTATATCAACACCACATTTTACATCCTCAATATCAAACCAGTCGCTATCGGCCATCTGGAAAAAAGAAGAAAGTGAATTAGAATATTCCGAAGATAACTGTAAACACAAAAATTCTCATGAATTAATTAAGATATATAGATATATATATATATATATATATATATATATATATATATATATATATATATATATATATATATATATATATATATATATATATATATATATATATATATATATATATATATATATATATATATAGATCAAAAACAAATACGAAGAATGATACCTAATTTGAGATTGATATGTGAAGGGGTTACCTCTATATCTTGGATCTGGTGATGATAATAGGATGTATGATTTTAGGGTTTATGAGTGATTTTAGGGTTCTTGAATGATTTTAGGGTTTTTGGATGATTGTAGAGTTTATATTAATACTCGCTGATTCATGGTTTTAATTACAGATGAATAAATCTTGATTGGATTGAAAAAAGATTAAGTGATGAAGCAGATGGAAGGACCGCCTGTGTGTTTGTGTGTTTTTTTCACCCCGTATGTCTGTGAGAAAAATGGCTAAAAATGAAAAATATCCATTATATATAGTCGTTGTATGAAAACGTGATTTTGTGGAAAATTGCGTTTTAAAAAACTGTGGTCCGCCCAAAATGAGTTAAATTAGGAAAAAAGTGAGATTTTTTAGCAAATACTCAAATCCTATTGGTTAAAAGATGTGACTGGGATATGACTGGGATCAAAACTGTGGTTTCAAGTCATAATTATACCTATATATAATATAGAGATATATATATATAGGGGGACTTTATTTACAGAACCCATCTTAGTGACAGAACTTACAGAACTCTTGTTTTTAAAAGCAAACATGTATGTTTGAAGGCTTACATGTATGTTTATGAAAGCGAACATGTATGTTTTTATATCGGTGCACATACATGCATGTGCGCTTTCAAAAATGTATGTTTTTGAATGCGTGCACATACATGCATGCACGCCCTCAAACATGTATGTTTTTGGATATCTTTTTTTTAATTTTATTTAATTTTGACAAAAAGAGCTTCAAATATGCTTCGTTAATACATATATTTTCTTAAAACATACATGTACTCATTCAAACATACATGTTTGCCTTCAAAAACAAGAGTTCTGCAAGTTCTGTCACTAAGATGGGTTCTGTAAATAAAGTTACACTATATATATATATATATATATATATATATATATATATATATATATATATATATATATATATATATATATATATATATATGTATATATATATATATATAGATATATATATATATATATATATATACATATATATATATATATATATATATATATATATATATATATATATATATGTATATATATATATACATATATATATATATACATATATATATATATATTTATATATATATATATATATATATATATATATATATATATATATATATATATATATATATATATATATATATATATATATATATATATATATATATATATATATATATATATATATATATATATATATATATATATATATATATATATATATATATATATATATATATATATATATATATATATATATATATATATATATATATATATATATATATATATATATATATATATATATATATATATATATATATATATATATATATATATATATATATATATATATATATATATATATATATATATATATATATATATATATATATATATATATATATATATATATATACTAGTGGCAAAACCCGTCCGATGGACGGGTATGACTTCTGATTGTACTTTATATTTTTTTGTTTACCTTTTTATTGAGGTTCATACTTGTTTGTAAATATAACTTTTTATAAGTATATGATTATTTAATATCAATTGCATCCTGACTAATTAATCTACTTTTTGTAGTTAATACCAAAGTTATCGATGTAGTAAGTTATCTTAATCATATGTATGATTAAATTATTTTTGGTAAGACTGGTTAATGTGGTTTTTCTTATTTGTTGTTGTTTTTTTTATTTAACCTTTTTAAATGTGTGTATATGTAGAGAACCGATTAAAATCTTGTCATGTTAAAAATGAATTATAAAAATTCATGATGCCAAAGGTGTGATCAAATATAACTTACGTGAGGTTTGTTGTTTCTTACACAATGTTTACTTTCTTTATTATTGTTTTATGATATCATAACTTTATTTTTATGTGTTTGTGTTTGTGTTCTTGAAAGTTTATATTGATAATTTAAAGCATATAATTCACATGAAGATAACAATAGATAAATTTTTCGTTGGGTATGGGTTTGAAGATGATTTTATTACAGATGGCTAAGAGCTGGTCAATATACTTTGCCATTGATGATATAATTTTTTCATATGTTTATACACTTTATTTAGTTGATTTAATATCGTTTACAAAAAATCAAGTTGAAGATAAGTCTAAACGTTCCTAATATGTTTATTGAACGCACCATTACTGAATCAAGTTGTCAAAAATAGTAGACATAATAGGGTGGACTCGACATCCGACAAATGAACATCGGGTGTAATGTAGATAACATGTAATTATCTTTATTTCCTTATTAGCGTCATTTTTTGCTACCCGCCAAGTTTGGTGTCCCCGTGAACATAAATATTAAGAAAAATAAAGTATCATTTGTAACTCTTATTTATAAATATTTTTTATTGAACTTTGTAGGGGTGTACATAATTTGGGTCTCACCCATAGAGGTGCAAATAAACCGGATTTGGATTTTAAAAATCCGGATTTGAAAAAACCGGATTTTTAAAAATCCGGATTCGGATCGGATCGGATTTTTTGGAATCGGTTTTTTCCGGATAAAAATGTTCGTATCGGATTTTTTTCGGATAAAAATTTTCGTTATCGGATTTTTTTTCGGATCAGTTTTTTCGGTTAAAAATGTTCGGATCGAGGGATTTTCGGTTTAAAATGTTCATTATCAATTTTTTACATTATCACTTTTTTTCGAAATTTAAAAACTTCGTCATTTATTTAATAAACTTGTTAATAAAAATAAAACTATTTTCTTAAAACTATTATTTTTAATGTTTTCACTTAAAAGCTCAAATAAATTATACACATAATACTTTTATATTTTATAAAAAGTCCACAAAAATTAAAAAAACCAACAAAAGCCCAAAGAAACCACAAAAATTTAAAAAAAACCAATAAAAGCCCAAGAAAACCAAAAAGAAAAGCCCAGCTTTATAAACACCGGTTCTTTTAACCGGTCTCTATATCAAATATTAGTAATAAAAAAAAAATTAATTTTTTTTTTAAAAACCGGTTAAATCTGGTTTTTTAAAAACCGGATAAATCCGGTAATTTATCCGGTTTTTATCCGATTTTCCTAAAATCTTAAAATCCGGTCTAACCGGTTCGGATAGAAAAACCGGACCTGATTTTTGGAAAACCGGATTTTGAAAAAACCGGTTCGGATTTTTGAACCGGATTTCCAAAAATCTGGTTATAATTTGCATCTCTACTCACCCATGATAACCGAAAATTGAACCGACCGTTAAATTCAGGTTTTGGGTCATAATGGAACCGAACGAACTACAAATTTGAATTTCTGGTTAGATATGTGTTTGACAATCGTACCCAAAGACCGAACTTATACAAATTTTTCATATATATATATATATAATGATTATTAAAATTTAATCTTAATATAAAAACAATTTTTATACTTGAGATATTTTATTTATTTTTGTTAAATTTCTATATAAGCATATATTTTAAAAAATAATGTAGTTCGAATAATTTGTGTTGATCCGAAAACCGAATCGAATTTAAACTTTGGTTTTCGATTCAATTCGGTTGTTGGGTCGACTTATTATAAGTTTGATTTTTTGGTTAGACATGGGTTCAGCAATCGAACCTAAAAACCGAACTTATACAAATTTTTCACAAATTTATATATATTTCATTTTATATATAAAATGAATAAAATTTAATCTTAATATAAATAAACAATTTTTATATTTAAAATATTTTATTTATTTTTTTAGTATATATAATTACATATTTAAAAAAAATAGTGTAGTTAGAATAATTTGGGTCAATCTAAAAACGGAATAGAATTTAAATTTGGTTTTTTGTTTGGTTCGGTTGTTGGGTTGATAAATTTTTTTTTTGCCCGAATCGAATAAACCGAATAAACTGAGAACCGAACCGATGGACAGCCATAGGACTGTGATGGTCATTACAAAGTTTGAAATAACATAAGGTAAAAGGATAAGCAGATGTTTTCAAAGTTTAAACACAATACGAAACCTATATATACGTTGCTCAAAAAGCACGTGATCTGAATAAATACTTTTAGTTTTTAGCAACATCTACCTTGTGCATAACTTTGACGAGGTTTTGTTACTTATAGTGCCATTCTTGATTGGCAAAATATGAGCCCACATCTCTTTACTTGTTATATCATAATTTATGTGTAGCAATCTTAAAACATCCGAAAGTTACCAAAATGGCATTTATCGATTACCGCTCTTCAATATTTGTATACTGAAATCAATAATGTGACATTATATACATGGGCCTCGTCGACCATTTAATAGAGTGAATGCATTTGTTATAGCAGAATTTGATGTTCTAAGAAGTGACATTTTCACGTTATCACTTGCTCATAGTCTACTGTACCTACTCATGTGCACCTTTGCTTATTTTGTGCCAATTTCCACTTTGATCGATGTATGTGTTTGCCCACTGGATTGAAGGGAAGAAAATCCGCCTTACTGATCCCCATTCGTGCCTGCATAAAAAAAGAAATATTTCTGTAAGTTTACCTGCCACGATAGCCTGGTGTTTTTTTACGGAGGGTCTAATAATAATAAGGTTGTTTTAACCATAAAACAAACCATTCACCCTCTTGGAAGAATGAATGTCGACTTTCCTGGAAGAATGAATGTCCATCAAAGAGACAAACGCTCAATATATTACCAAAAAGTTCACAATATATTATGATTATATGGCGGGTCAAACAGTTAATATGAGTCAAGCTTGATATACCTCAGCGCGCATTTAATTTGTTGCTTCAACTCGTCATCAGAGTGTATTCTACTTAAACCCTACACTAAAACAGAGAATTCTGAAATTATTTGTCAAGTTTCATTGGATTTATGTAGCATAAAAATAGCATTTCCAGATTTAATAGTGATGCAGAATACCCAAAATGTATAGCCTTCTAGATGACAATAAAAGAATACAAAGTGATATCTGAAGATTTTAATCTATATATAACTGGTAATATGATGCGCAATAATCGAAGGACATTCGGTTTAGCTATCAATGCTTATCGAACTATTAATGAAAAAATGATATTAAAAAAGTTTGCGCGTAAAAGGGTGTTTGGGATATATACCTGCCTACGGCTTCATAAGTCCCAGAAAAATTACTATAAACAGCAAGGGCATCTAGATAATATGAACCATGTTCGTGTTCCCATACCCTTCATATGCCTCTTGAAAAAGATCTAAAGCTTCATTCATGGCGTAACACTGCACACACGTTAGTAGTGATTCACGATCACCATGCCAAAATCCTCACCACCTGCGGCAACGATAATGGTTTCACCCTTGCTGATATTCAAAAGATAAACATCAAACGTCGAACCACCTGCATGGCGCGCTGGTTCTTGTCGAACTTTCTCTTCGACTTTGATTGCCCCCGCGGTTCAGCTGCAGTCACGGGTGTTTAACGATCATTAAGAGCGTGTAAAAAAATACATATAAGTAATTAAGCATCAGATCTTGCAAAGTTAGATCCACGATTTTCATAGACAAATAAACCGGGTATATGAAGGTAAAGTCATGTAGAATTTGATTGTACATTTTCGCAAATTCGAGGATCTTTTGATGTATAACAATCCTTGATGTTTAGTCACCTAGCTATACTCGATCTCACGCGACATTTATTGAATTCAAGTTACTTTTTTAATAATTCTCAAGTTCCACCACATACCCCTCACTTCTTAAACCATACTCGTCATCCTCAGCATGGGATAAGACTAAAAGATCCTAAAACCACGCATCTAACATAATACGTAGACGGCAATATGTATTTAAATCAAACCACGATTCGAAAATCAAGGATGCAAATTATAATTTTTTTCAACATTTAGTATAAGTTCAATATATTGACTAAAATTAACCACAACATGAGCTCTTTTTGCATCTGATCTAAAGTAGAATCTAAGCAAATATATTGAAATCACGAATGTATAAGCATTTTGAGTTCTAACAAAGCACTTACCCGATCCAAAAACATATTCTTCAAGTAATCAAAAAGCAAAATGCAAGCTGCAGCGAAGACCCCTGCATCCTTCATGAATTACTTCACCAAACATATACGGTTAAACCTTTACTGCCCAATTACTTCATTGTTTTGTATTTACATTCCTCACAACAGCTATAGCGCCCTGAGCAACTATTTATCATTCATGCATCCAAGATAAAAAGAATGATTGAGCAACCGCTTATTACTTCATTAAACTTTTACTGCCCAATTACTCTCCAGCTTGAGAAAATGACAAATGACAAAAGGAATAATAATGCAATTTGCAAAACGGGGAGATGGCAGTAACCCGAACACATCTGGGTAGAATTAGTTGTGTATCAATTAAACGGTTTGTCATTGTTGGCTAGGGGAAATTCATCATGACTAACATACGGTGCCGATACATTTGCATCATTACAATTAGAGCTAACAAAAATATCATGCTTTTCCACATAGTCAGCGTCCAAAACAAAGTACATCTCTTTTAGAAAATACATTCCCTTCTCGCTTAACTGTAATGTAACAACCCGGGGTGCAAATTACTCGCATATATTCCAGTTCCAACAGATTTAAGAAAATGAACTTTTAATGATGAGTCTCCAAACTGTATTTAAAGAATATATAAAGTACAAAAATAAGCTTAAAAGGATGAGGTCCAAAAATGGAGTTTTTTGAAAAACTATAAGCTGAACCAAATAGTAATTATTGAATTCCATTCAAATTCACACTAATCAAGAGGTTTAGATCAGCATACAAGGTAAAAAAACATATTTTTTCATCTCATTTAATCTAACGCAATTGCTTTCATCTAATCACTTGAAGTTGCTTTACCAGCCATAAATAAGCGATCACGCAGAAACATTTGAAATCCTAAACACCCTTTAAATATAAATCATGGCAAAGGAACAGGATGCAGTATTGAATCAACATAAGGTAGTTGGTAAGGTTCTAAAGTGATAGAAAAAATTACCAGTGGTTACTCTGAAATTTGCTTCTGCATCTGATCTTTGGCCAATAAATAAGTAATACCGCTCTGACTTTACATACCTTGTCTCTCGCTTGCTCGATCTACTTCCTTGCCTTACAACCACCACCCAAAGTTTCATGTTCTCCCAAGCTCCGACTGGCAACCTTTATCTGTCACATAAAAATGTCTTTTAGGCACTTTACTGGCTTTGATATCGTCTAAAATGTCTTTTAGGAAAAGGAATAGGATGTCATATTGAATCAACGGAAGGTAGTTGCTAAGGTTCAAAAGCGATAAAAACAATTACCGATGGTTGCTCGGAAAATAGCAATATTCCCATCTTCACAACAATGCTTTTCTTTTCTTTTCTTTCCATTACGACGTGGTCACTTGAAAATCCACGCATCTGCACAAAAACCTCAATTTAGGATGGTGTTTTTTAAGTGAATTTATATGTTAACGGATAACATCAGACACAGTTATCATAAAGCGATTGTTCGCTTATGCAGCCACACATAAAATGTCTATATTAAACACATTCCTGGATCAAAATGAGCTTACCATTCACACTTGTTTTGTGACACAAAAAAGCGGAAACTGGATAAAGACGAAACAATTAATATAAAAACTTTTGTCGTCTTGAGAATTCAAACACCTTGGCGAAACATAAAATTATAGCATAATATAGCATGACTAAAATATATGAATACAATATACAATTAAAGATATTTAAATTTCTTGAATTAATTATACAAAATAATTTGTAAAATTGCATAATTCAGCTTTGTTATCGCTAACTTGAGGGCGCTTACATGTTGCGCCGAGCATTCATGTAATTTGCTGCGAGTTGAGCTTCTTGTGATACTCTCGACTATCATTTACATATATCTTTATATGTATATGTTTGGTGCAAGCATAGGATAGTTATGATCGAAGATTTATAAATTAAGATGATATCAAACATCCATGGGAAGATATAATGGTTTTGCATATGTGCTACCATTAATTGTAGGAAGGTAAGAGAGTTTAATGGTGTTCATGTATTTCTCACATTAACTAAAGGTTATAAAAGCAATAATTTGTTCAAGAAAAAAGAACTTACATCAGTATCGGTTGCTCCCAGCCTGCAGTAACTACAGTTGTTCTGATGCAGCCAAAGGTTAAGCCACCATCTTCATCATTAGCAAAACCTACCTGTAACTGTAGATGATTCATACATGGCATTCTTAGAGGATATGAAAGCTCTTAGTGATCTTGATAGCTGATATGCTTAGATTGCCTCTAATATAAACATATTAATCATGGTTCAAAATATTCTCTACTTTTCATGGTCTTTAGTATTCAATTTGAAAGAACATGTCTAATTATTGAGTTTTCACTTCCAAATTCATATTTAACAATCGCATTTATAAACGTGTAATAACTTCAGTAATCCAAATATGTTTTTCGAAGGTAAAACCTCTATTTATCAATTTGAGTCCATCACAAGTGCTTCCAGGAAAGGATGTACCATTAGTTGGTTCTTGAAATAATTCAACGATCCATTAATAAGGCGCCTATAACCTTGTTCAGGAACAATCAATATGTCTGGTAACCATCGGCCTCTACTACAATCTTCTTCATATTCTGTAGTGAAAGAAGAGAAATCGTATTCCTATCGAACGAACTGTAATGAGATACACACTACTACCCCTGCATCAACTGTAATCGGCTTCCCAAGATGGTCAATATCTGATTCTTGGTATTTTTTTTCTTTGTGTACACAGACTTCAAATTCTTCACATAAGAACATCGTTTTACATGAAAGTTGTTTTTTGCGAGAATAACACCAATAATCACGTTATTCAGCTGACCTATACAAAATACAATGAATATGCAAAACAAAAGATAGTAATTAAAGCCTCACTCTGCAAGATATTCAGATCGATCTTCCAAACTTTATGGCCTCATCTTATATTTGTCTAGCAAGTTCCATTTTCTTCACTTGCAGCATATGTAGTATCAGCAACAACTATTCCAATGTCGGCCTTTTTCAAAGCAGAGGCGTCATTGACACCATCACCAGTCATCCTACATATGTACTTTCTTTATTGTAGCTTCTTCACAAAATCAAAAACCATGTAAAACATTAAAGAAAAAGTTGCCAAGAGATCAACTATGCAATAAAAACCATGACAACATGTGAACACTACGCTTCCAGCCAGTGACCAATTACACACATAAAACGTTTTCTTTGCTGTTAAAAATGCCCGAAAAAGAAACGCAGACAGACTATTTATTTGCAATGGCCAATGATCACGGTCTTATCACTAAACTCACAATACTTAACAAAAAGTTAGCCTAGAGCCCTAGAACTAACCTTGATATTACGTATTAAAAAATTTACTTATAGTATATGTTCTTTTTAAAACAAATGTAGCGTGAACATAACTAAATATGCCAACATATTACATATTATATTTACCACCTTGACATCATGTTAGATTCACACATTGACCAGCAAACAATTATTTTTTTCATATATGTCAAACTAACAATACTATTCGTTTATAGTATCTTCAATTAGTAATATAAGTCGGAACTCTTGTCGTCATAATTCTTGACATGTGCTACACCAAGTAACCTCCAACCTTCAGCATTATACTGGCTCTTCAAAAGTTTTTCATCTAAAGCAAGAATAGGTTCACTTAAAAGCATTATAAGTAATAGTTAATGACCTTCTCTCACAGGATCAAGATACCTGGCATATGGATTTAGATCAGAGAACTCATAAAATCCCTTGAACAATCCAGCTTTCAGCTTGTTGATTTAGATACCCTACATCAAAATAATCATTGGGATTGATTATCCTTCAAAAGCAAACTGAAACAATTGAAAAAGTAAAGTAAATCAAATTAATGCTATCTCTTACAACTATTTTTTATGTGATAAAGTTTGGCTGTATCAATTGATACATTTAAGACTAATAGACATTACCTGCTCTTGTGATATTTTACCTTCCAACGTGAAATGGGCATTCTCATTCTTAAATGGTATAATACTACATTAGTTATCCCAAAATTTCCTTTCACTGTTAACAAAGTTTATGAAACGTTTACTTTCTGATGCATTTTAATGACCCGCTTTCACCGATCTTTTATAATGAAACCATTAGCAGGCACGCAACTGGATGTACACTTGTCCCGCCAATCAATCAAAAGTGATTATTTCTTTACCACTCATGAAGAGTGATTTTCGACAACTAACCTGGAAAGAGGCACACGGCCGGGAAAACACAGCAGACCAATAATAAAATTAATATGAAGGGATACAACACCACACTTAAATACGCAATCCTTTGCAAAAACTTGATTCCTCTAGAAAAAGAGCACTGAAAAACAACAAAGAAAAACATCATATATATCACACTTAGATGCAAAATAAATGATATTTATAATTGAAAGCATTACAAAGAAAAAAACACAAATTTATGATTTTGAGAAACATACGGAAGAGTACCTTTTTCTAGATTTTTAAGGGCTGCAAAGAAACTATATATATCATGCATATATGATATATCCAAGAGGCAAAATTAATACGAATTTTAAACAGACTTACCTGTTGTATTAGGATCAATAGGAGTCTACAACCTGCAAATTAGGGTATATAGAGAAAAAGGAGTCGTCTATGTGATATTAGGGTTTCATAAAGAGGATCTGGTCCGACCAGACTGATTGTCTTTGTGATTGAAGATATGAGTGAATATTAGGGTTTTGTAAAAACTAATCGTTTAAAAATTAAACACCGCATGAGTGAATAGCTTTAAGGTTTTGAGAAAACTGTTTTTAGTTTGCGTATACTATTTTGGAAACGATAGTAATCAAAATAATTTCTAAACTTATCTGAAAGCAAATGATATTTTGTGAATATCTTTTCAATATATATTTGCAAACGATTTTTTTTGAATATCTTAAAAAAATATTTTTAGAAAATGATGACGTGGATTAACGGGTGCTTATGTGGCATATTCCTCCTCTTATATATATATATATATATATATATATATATATATATATATATATATATATATATATATATATATATATATATATATATATATATATATATATATATATATATATATATGTGTGTGTGTGTGTGTATACATATTATATATATACATGTATATATATATATATACATGTATATATATATATCTTTATATTATATATAACAGGAGGGAAATGCCACATAAGCATGTTTAAAGCCATGTCATCATTTTTATTTTTGGTAATTTTCGTTTCTTAGTAAAATGGAAATCAATTAAAAAAATACGCAAGATTCGAACTCGGGTCATTTCATAGAATGAGTGCATGTTGCCATGTTACAATACCAGCTGAGCCAAGCTAATATTTGTTTTATCCTGTTCAAACCAAAATTAATATATGATGTAACATAGTTGATTGATACAGTATCTGGTAAAAATTTAATACATTCACGTGAGATTCAGAATATATAATTCATTAAAACTTTAGGCATAAACAAAACACCAATATCCCTAAAACCTCCTTCCGTCTTTCGTATCTTCATTCATGGCATATTCACAGGTAATATTTTTTTTCTCAAAACTCATCACATTCATTCGGATTTTCTTATTATTCCAAAGTCGCATCTCTATACCCTAATTTGCAGGTTTTGGTATCCATCTCAGGACCCTAATAATTAACCATTTGGTATCTTTGCAGCCTTTTGCAGGTTGTTCATCTACTTTGTTTTGAAGTTTTTAAGGCTCATATACCAGGAAACATACTAAACTTTATGTTGCTTCTTTGTCTTCTTAATTTCCAGGCAGACATCTACACAATTAAATTTAATTTATCATTGAATACAAAAATGGCTTTCCTGCTTTTGCTATGGTGATTGAAGCATATCTGGGTTGTCTGACCTTCGATTGGAGCAACGGTATGTTTTTATATGGCCATTTACCAAAACTGTTAGTACATTGTAATTCATATGTATGTGGTTAAGGAATGATTGACATGCTTATTTTGTTTTCTCCCATTGTTAAAACTTGATTCAATTTTGTGGGAATTAGGCAGATTGTCAAGTCCATTTGTTCCATCAATGTATAGTCATGAGGATATAAAGACTGCAATAGCTCTTGCAATGTTTGGAGGCATGGAGAAAAATGTGCAAGTAAAGCACATATTGCGTGGAGACATTAATGTGTTGTTAGGTGATCCAGTAATTGCAAAATCTCAGTTTTTAAAGTAAGTGCTTCCCTACCGGTCACATTAACTATCTTTTGAAACTTTATTATGTAGATATGTTGAAAAACTGGACAGAGGGCAGTTTGCACAACAGGAAAAGGAGCTTCTGCTATTTACTTACAACGGTTGTGCACAAGGATCCATTTACACGAGAGGGCACTTGAAAGAGGCGCTCTCGTGCTAGCTGATAAGGAGATATGCCTTGTAGATGATTTCAAGAAAATGAATGATCAAGACAGGTAATTAAATATGCGTCTCTTATTTTCCAAAGAAGCTCGAAGCTGTCATTGCATTAGCATATTCTATTGTGGCAAAGACATTGTTTCCGCACGTGGAAGCCCGTTTAAGAATGTGGATATTGGTTCGCCTCTAACCTTTTATCTAATATTTGCAATTTTAAAAAATTATCTATTTTACCTTGATCACATAGTACCTTCTTGAATATCTTCAGGTAATGGAGAGATAATACAATGACGGAAACAATATGTATCTTTTTCTCAGGGCCATTTCTTAAAGTCTGGATTAGGTTTTCTACGTCGTTGGTTTTGCCACTCCAAATATCAATCAAATGAGGGGCAACATGATTTGTGGACAAGTATTTACTCCTGACTTATTATGAGTGGTGGGGCTGGTGATGGTAAAAAAGGTACGATAACATGCCGCAGTTGACTTTTGATATACTCATATAAACTGCTACGTTTCCATTTAGGAGATGTTTAACATTTGTACTTATTTTCTTATACGTGCACTAACTCAACTGTTGCAGAAGCAGGATCCAATGAAGTAGACCGGTGATGATGTATATGCAGATTAGACATTCTTGCAGGTCATTTTGATTATGCACCTTTTTAGAATTACGTCATTTATGTATGGGATAAAATCTTACTTGGACAGACCGTTTATTTGCTTATTTTAGACAATATAATATGCACCTAAACATAAGCTAAGTTGTTTAGATAAGCAAATCCAAACACACCCTTTTTTATGTTTGTAACAGAAAAACGTTTAATGATTGATCAGGTATTGGTAACACGCCGTTACTGGCTTAAAAGAGTTATCCAATCCGAGAGAAAAAGATTGACCAGCTGCTACTCTGCATGAGCTTCTTCGCTTTAAGGTAGATGACCTACTTTTTTTAATTCTGTTTACCATTGTTCTCATAATCATATGTCTCAAGCCTACTTAAATTAATTGTCGTGATGTAGTTGCACACTAGCTGACTACCCTTCAATCATGTTAAAGATTTAGTGCTTATTTTGTTTTCCACTCTACTTACTGCAGACTGCAGGAAATGACGCTTATCAAATTACGAAACATAGAGAAGCCATGGATCATTATAGTGATGCCATAATGCTAAGTGTAGAATCAAGGCATTTCACTGCTTATGTTTATGCAATCCTGCTGGTGCACACCACACTTTGGGTAAAGTCATTCATGCAATTGTGGATTGCAATCTTGCTGGGGGTTATATGAAGGTCAAGTCTGTCCAAATACAATAGTATATATGCATCAGCAAGGTTCTGTTCATGGATATTAAGTGTCTGAAAAATAGATATTTGCAAGATATATGAGAAAATTGAGTTACATATCATGACATGAATTTAGTAAGGTTATTTTTAACCCATAAAGTGTACGATTGAGATGAAAGAGAACAGTGCTTTGGTTAATGATGTATTCTTAATAGGCCAAGTATTTCTAATACTTTCTTTAAACATACTTATATTAAGATTGCTCACAACATAGTTTTAGCCTCCAATTTATCCCCGTGTCTCAAACTCTCTAACTTCACTATTTGTGCTCGTCTTTTATCGGTTACGCTTTAGTATTTGCATATACAATGACCTACATTAGATGGACATCTAAAATTAGCATGATGATATGTTAATGATCTACCTATTTCAAGGTTGATGCTACTGTTGGAAAACCTCATGTCAATTTTAGAGAGACTATCAAACAACGTGCAGAATTCAATTATTTACATAAGAAACAAAGCGGAGGTCAAGGTCAATACGGAAGAGTGTGTGGGTAAGACATTACTTTACCACACGTATATGCTCATTTCAATATTTATAAATATTTTATAAAATGACTTTTTTGTATTTTCTTACAAATACGTACATGGAACTACTTCCTTCTGAAAGGTGAATCAGCTTTCTGAGTGTAGGTATAATGTAATTAGTTTTAAAATGGGAAAGCATTTCGATCATTTGGATTTCTTTCCCGTGCTTGATTTTGAGAGAAAAGTTCAGATTCTGTTACCGAATAATGCATCTATACTAATAGGTTTTCAACCTTAGTTTTTTTAATACAATGAAAACTTTAAAACTGATCCAACACTAACTTTGAAGAACCATTAATTTTCGTTAAAGAATGTTAAAAAAACTGTTTATACGTAGTTTTGGTAAAAAAAAACTTAACTTGCAAGTTAGTTGGTGTTTTAAAGGATGTTGAATGCTTAGGTTGCATGGAAAATATACTTCTTTTAGTATTGGATGGTAATTGTATGATAAGTGTAAATCCAATGTATTTTGTGTTCTTTTCACGTCTACGTTATGTGTTGCTGATGCTGAAAGTATTTCATAGTCTTATTTACAATAACGGCACCTATTAATTCGTTATCATACATGATAAATATTGTTATTCTCAGTTTCTTTATCTACAATTTATAGAACCTAAAGATTCTCAATGTAATCTTAAATTACTTATGACACTTCGTCCTGTATCTTTATATGTAATGTTTCTTATATATGTAGATGGCTAAAAATGGGAAGTATTCTGCTGTAAGAAAAGCTCTATTATCTGTATCAAGTTGTCTTTAGGAAGCAGCTAAATCTGGCAATAATAATTGTTCATTGAGAATGGTGCCACATGGATATGGTATCCTTTTTTTTACAAGTCTATAGTCTATATCCATTACTATGACTATATGGTCACTTATAGATGATGAAATGTCCAGGTCCAGACCACCTGATGGGTATGGAGGAGGAAGTTGTATTTAGATTGTTGGGTCAAGCTGACAAAGTTGGAAGTTTGATCGCTAAAGGTGTTTCCTATAACAGAGCATTGCTGACAGAGATGGGTACATATGTAAAAGTAGCCGACCCAACCCCTGAATCAGATGGAAGGGTGGTTGTAGTATCTGCACAAGAGGTATGTTAGCTTCCTATCTTCTTTCCATTGTTTATTTTTTTTATTCTAATTGCATCTAATATCTTCAAACCTTATTCAGAGTTTATAGCAAAGGTATTTGCTAGCTCAGGATGCGGTTATGCGAGTCCTCAGTAAAATGGTTGAGGTTGGAGTTGATCCTGGTGCACCCATTATTGCTAGACTTTTGTTCCTCTCAAGGCAGATTGTGGTCCATGGGGCAAAGTTCGCATGATTATTACCGAAATGGGAAGAGTTGCTGGTGCTAGCATACACATATTTCCTACAGAGCATGTTGCAAAATATGGTATGCCTAGCGAAAAAGTTGTGCAGGTAATTGAATTAATACATCTGTTGCAAATCTTACACAATAAATCTTTTCAAATTTATAGCTTTTTATACAAAAGTGTTTGTGCTCATTTTAACCCCCACCCTGTGAAAATGAACCAATGCTTATAAGTTTTTCCAACGCGACATGCCTAAGCTGCCCATTTTCCATCTTCAGTCGTAATTTGTTTTAGCTATAACCTCGGTGTATAAGTGGTCTGACCAACCATAATTAATGTTTGACTGTTGTGGGTCATTTGTTTTAGGCAAATTTAGGTCATTTAACCTCTGCTAGAATTACATGTTTTGACCTATTACTCATATTATTACTTTGCTACACATCTTGAGGCTGTTAACATAGGAGTACTTTGAAATTTTCTTGAACTTATAGTGAGCTTTGATATTGCAGAATCCAAGGAACAAAAAGGGAACTTGAAGGATGTAGTTGCGAGTAGCTTTGATTGTAGAGTTTTTATACCCTTTAGGAAAAGGATGACAAAATAGGGCAAGTATGCACGACGATTTAGGAAAACCGTGTGTGAATGACCCTAAAAGCGAGTTTGTTCTCGAGGAGGCAAGTGCGTTGTGTTAAGAGATGATTTTGATTTGTGATTATATGATTGAGAAAGAAAGAAAGAAATGAGGTTAAGAAAAGGAAGACGGTTACGAAGACGGATTAAACTAAGACGAAAAAGGCGATCACGTAAAACCGTAAATAGTGCAAAAATTAAACTTTTAACCTAAAAATTCTTAAAAATTACTAAAAATCCACAATAATATTCTAAGAGTTTACAAAAAATCCAAACTTGCTAAAACCTTTTAATTAATTAGATAATGACTTTTTAATGCTAATTAAAGCCCTAAAAATCACAATTAATTATTAAAAAGCCCTAAACAAGATTTCAAAGTTTGTAAACCTCAAAAATAACCTAATTAAGCTAAAAAGTATTTTTAAAATTTTAAAACCAAATAAAACTATTTTTAAACACTTAAAAACTATTAAAATCAATTAAAATTTAAATTAATTCTAGAAAATAATTGAAAAGTCCTAAAAATATTTGGAAAGTTACAAAACTCCTAATTAGGTGTCCTTAACCTAGAAAAAATGTAAAAACTTAAAAAAATCAAACTTCAATTTTTAATAATAAAATAATATTAAAATATTCAAAAAAATTCAAAGTTCATAAAAAAATTCTAAAAAATTACCAAAAATCTTAAATAATGTAACTAAGACAAAAATGCAATCAAAATTTTCTAAAACCTATTTAATAATTTTATATTAAATTTTAAAGTTGGTTAAAAACCCTAAAATCCTATAAAATCAAAAATAAGTTAAATTGAAAACTTAAATAGCTGTAAACCTCAAAAATATGATTAAAAACCTAAAAACTATTTTTTCAGATTTTTAAAATACCTTTTTCTATTTTTAAATTACTTTTCAAAATTTAAACTAAAAATAATCGTAGAAAATTAATTAAGCACGTGAAAAATAATCTTTTTAAACCAAAAAGTCTTAAATCCTAATAAGAACCAAGGAAAAATGCTAACTTGTAAAAATCCTAAGTAAATAAGCTGGAAAAAGCTTATAAATAAGCTGCTAATTAAATAAGCTACAAAACAAGGACTGCTTAAGTATCAAATGTTGCAAAGATGTGCATAGAAAAGCACTTGGGTCACTGGTTAACACGTATAGTCCTCCAACGAGGGGTCCCGTGTTCGAGTCCAGGCCAAGGAGCTTTTTGCTAAAACTTTTTTTTTACTTTAAAACTCAATCCAGTAACTCTAATACACTCTAAACAAACTTATAATCAAAGAAAGTAAGCTATAATTAAGTAAACAAGATCAAAACAAGCCCAGATTGCAATATGTTTCTGATGAACACAAAAGTGAAAGAAAACCGTATCTTCACTTGTGAAGAAATTAACAAGAGGACTTGTTTTTGGTGTGTAGATGATTTTTGTTGGACAAAAGGGCACCCCTATACTCAGTTGAGTATAGGGAGTCAAGCTAATCACAAAAAACAACAAGTACTCCACAAGATCAAGCACAAAATTCACCAAAAAGTTACTGATATGCCTGGTCAAGGACTGAAAGAATCTTGCTGATTCAAATGACACTCAAATGGATTTCAAGCCTCAAGATCTTGCACATAAGACAGTAAAGCTAACACAAACCCTTCTTGACATAAGATCTAACAGATTACAAGCTTTTGATGCACAGATTTCACAATTTCAGTCAATCCAAGCACTTTTCTGATTCTTACCACTTAAGCCAATTTTATCATGCAAATTTGTTTAAGACTCTACCAAACTGAAAAACTAAGAGCATATAACCTATCAATACTTTATTGAGTGATTTAGACCAGTTAAAAACCAAGATTCATACCATTTATCCCAAGTTAAACCCTGATCCAAACACCCTTTTAAAATCTAAAATTCAACTTTTTTAACATCAAATCACATTCAATCCAATCTAAACTGATTCCAATCAATCTAAACATGCATCAAACACCTAACTTGAGCAATATCATGCCACATAACAAACACTTAACAAGTTTCATACAAATCAACAAATCAACAAAAATCATACACTTTCTGAAAACTAAAAATGAAACAAGGGACTACCTTGTTGGGCCTACATCCAGGCCCAACCAAGGCTGCTTTGCCTTCTCCAACAGACTCGGGCCTGTGCAGTACACTTGGACAACAAGCTTTCAACAAACCTGCTAAGAATAATGCAAACACAATAGCAAAGAAAATCTGATTTTTCAAACCTTTCAAACCTTTTCAAAACTTTTCTCAAATGTTTTCCTTTTAAATAACCTTAACCAAATAAACTTACAAACCTTCAAAATCAAACTTTGAAACAAGGTTTCACCAAAAACCAAATTTTCAGAAACTTTGAAAACAAGACTGAATTTTAAAAACTTAAAAAGTAAACTTGGAACACAATCAAACAACAGAAATGTAAAGATAGATCCTGGAATCTTTTCATCAACAACACTTAACCAATTTCATTCATAAAATGGGATTTACAAGCTTGTGATCTAAGGAAAAGAAAAATCAGGAACAAGAGGCATGCACAAGTCGCATCCTTCTTATATAGGCCTAGATAGAACTATCTAGATACTTTGAATAAAGTAATACAAGCATAAAACCCTAATATTTAAAAATCCAAAACCGCCCTTGAGTTTGACTGAAATTTGGGTCAAATTGCCAACATGTGATGATACAGCTGTTGTTTGTTGATCAGGATCGTTCATTGTGCCTTTGGGACCAAGGACTAACATCTAGCCCTTCATTTTGTCTGGTATTGGGTTTGGGGGAAAGTGACGGGTGCAGGGGACCCTTGGGGTGGTCACATGGGTTGAGTGTGATATGTTTTGGGAGGTGGGATGTGATGACAATAAGCTTAATCACCCATCTAGAAAGGCTGGACAAAAAACCCTTTGTTATGATTAGTGTTCATCCTGGGGATTATTAGGGTTTATGTGGGTAATTAGCAGGGTTTTAATCCATTTTGGGTTTAATGAGTTTTTAAATAAGTGTTTGGAGGGAAGGATTTAATTAAGTTAAATGGTGTGGGTGGAAAGTGGACGTGGAAGGGAGAGTGATGTGGTGGGTGTTGATTGGCTGGTGGTGATGATGTGGCTAGATGATAGGCTGAGGTGAATTGGTGTGTTTGACTGAAATGGTCCTTGGACTCCTTTGTTTTCTTCACTTTGTAATAAACAGCTTAAACTTCAAATCCCTTTATAAGTAACTTTGGCAATTTGACACTTTTGGCACAACAAGTTTTATAAACTTGTTTCAAGGACTAAACTTGCAATTTGATGATAGTTGAAGGACTGATTTTGGCATTTTCTTCATTCTTCAAGGTTTAACTTGATTGTTGACTTCTTGGAGGACCAATATTGACAATTTTGTTTTCTTAAGGGACTAAATTTGCCAATTCTTCAAAGTTAACGGTCCTTTTTGTAAATTTGACAAACTTTAGGGACCAAACTTATAATTATGAAGATACAAGGGTATAAAGTGTCAATTCTTCATAATTGGACGACCCTTCTTCATAATTCTTCAAATCTTCAAGGACTTTCTTTGGAAAATTCTTTATTAGGGCTTGGTTCATCGTGCGGCTTCGTTTCCCGTGTTCGTTTTTGACTGATTCTTGTGATCTTTTGTCATTTTCTCAATATCCGTACCTAAAATACACAAGCAACAAACACAAGCATATATTTGGGTATTTTGATGATATTTAATGCATTTTAAGCCCTATTTGGACGATGAGACTATGTATAAAAGCATTCTCATCACTCCCCCATACTAAACCATTGCCGTGCCCTCACGCAATGCTAGAATAAAGTATCTTAGCACCTCCAAAATTCATTTTTATTCACTTTATTGAATGATAAACTAGCTACACTACTACTATTGCTACTACTTGTGTTTTAGACATAATGTATGATTTTCATCGCAAAATGGGACGTTTAGGTTCATAGAATAAGAACACGTGAATGCTTCGTTAGAAATAATTTCATCGTCCTCGATTTTCACTCCAATTCCATGCTAAGCGTGCAACGAGATCATTGTCATTATAAGTTAGTAATGCTAACACTACTCATATGCCCTAATCACGTACTTATTCTCCCATTATTCCTAAGTTGTATCTCTTATATTTTATATTGTCTTGAATGTTTCACGAGGATACATTGTTTGACTTATGCGATAATAGAGATTTAGGTCTAAAAATAGAGTCCTAACGGTGTAACTAAGACCATCAAATCAATAACCCCTCCTAATAGACAACGATGTCAAAAAATTAAGTTGACAAGAAGAATCGATAAACACGGTTTTATAACAGTTTTGAACATGAGACTTATTACCAAGACTTTTATACGCCCCCTAACGGAAGGGCCTTATTATCTTTGGTTTACCTCCATCTTTTATTCAACTTCGCCATGAAGCTTTTATTATGACTTCGGTCTTGCCTTGCCTTTTATTATCCGCCTCATCGGTGGTTTTATTAGCCAAAGACGTATATCCTCACGCTAAGGCGAATTTTGGATCTTTAAAGCTTCGAAGATTAAGGCTTGATTCACTTTCAATTTTGCATAGATTTTTCGCCTTGTGGGGCTTCAAATTGTTTTCTAGATTTAGGTGAGCACTTGAAATCTTATTATTAGGTGAAGCTTTCGATTATTCGGGTGCCAATACTTCAAAACCGTGACGCTGGCGATACCTTAATGTCTTCCCAATTTAATTACACGGAAGCTACTAGAAAAGACTAGAAACCCAACAATCCTAACTAAACCGCTAAGTCAATATTTATTAAGCAAAAAATATTTACATGCGAAGGGAGAATAAGCAAACAACGAGAACACATGAGTTTTTGAAAGAATACGAGTACTCTACGTTTAGCATAGTAACTTATAATTAACTCTATCATTTCTCGTCCTCATTTAAGAGACTTAGCCTAATGTGTAGTTAAGGAATCAAAGCTAAGTGCTCAACACGCACGGTCGAGTCAAAAATTACTCTTATTCTCGCCATCGGAAAACCTACATTCGTGTCTTCAAATACTTATAAAACATGAGAAAAAATTTAAAATTTTGCCATTTTTAGCCTTATTTTGCAACAAAACGATAAACAAAAAGATAAACTTTGGAAAGCGTGAAGGTTTGACAAGGCAAGTATCTATTCACCACCCCATACTAAAGTTAAACATTGTCCTCAATGTTTCGAGTCTAGGGGTGCAAACACCCCCATACTAGAGACGTAGTCGAATGCCTAATCTAACATGGAAAGGGTGTAACCAATAAATTAATAGCCGTTTATGAAGTGTGCTAAAAACCTAAGGTTAGAACATCAAAGGATATATCATGGATATTGAGAAATGTCTCCAAAGCAAACGATCGAGTGCTCCCATAAAACGAACACGAGAGGCTCCAATCGTGAAGATCATGATCTAAAAACCACAATGCACAAACAACCACGGAACAAAGGTGGGAAGGGCACAAATCCCCACACGTAAGCTACATTAGAAAGCGATAATATGTACATAGGATAAGCATGGGACTCCCCCACGAGGCTCCTCGTTTTTGATTACCGAGTCATGAGCTCGACTCGATCCCCTCAATACTAATTATCATTGGGGAAGGTGACTTGGTCGAGGTAGTTCAAGGATGGAACTTCCCCGCCAAAGAAGTGCTTCAACCTATGTCCATTCACCTTGAAGTTAGGACCATCATCTTGAGCTAGCTCGATGGTCCCATAAGGAAACACTTGAGTCACGGTGAATGGACCGGACCAACGGGATTTCAACTTACCGGAAAAGATTTTTAATCTTGAATTAAAAAGCAAAACTTGATCCCCAATGTTAAAAACCCGGTTTTTAATTTTAGAATCATGCAACTTTTTAGTTTTCTCTTTATAAATCAATGAATTTTCATAAGCAATGTCTCTCAATTCATCTAATTCATTCAATTGCATTTTCCGGTGTTTTCCCGCGGTCTCCATATCATCATTACAATGCTTTAGGGCCTAATAAGCCTTGTGTTCTAACTCGATAGGCAAATGACAATTCTTTCCATACACAAGCTTATAGGGAGTGCACCCAATGGGTGTCTTATGAGCGGTCCTAAAGGCCCATAAAGCATCGTCCAACTTATCCGACCACAATTGTCGGTTTTCTCCAACGGATCTCTCCAAAATCCTCTTCAACGCTCGATTTGAAACCTCGACTTGCCCACTCGTTTGTGGGTGATAAGCCGTAGAAAGCCGATGTGTAACCCCATATTTCCTTAGAACCCTTTCGAATTGGTCGTTACAAAAATGGGTTCCACGATCGCTTATGATAGCACGAGGGGTTCCAAACCGAGAAAACAATTGCTTCAAAAACTTGACTACCACACGAGCATCATTGGTGGGCAAGGCCTTGGCCTCCACCCACTTAGATAGGTAGTCAACCGCAACAAGGATGTACTTATTACCACGAGATGATGGGAACGGCCCCATAAAGTCTATACCCTAAACGTCAAAGATCTCACACACTTGGATGATATTTTGTGGCATTTCATCTTTTTGTGAGGCTTTTCGTTATCGTTGGCATGCATCACAAGACTTCACAAGATTTTGAGCATCTCGGTAAATAGTAGGCCAAAAGAAGCCGGCATCAAACACCTTTTTAGCCGTGAGATTAGCACCGTGGTGACCACCCGTGGGTCCCTCATGGCAAGCTCTAAGGATGTTAGAAGCTTCGGTGCCAAATACACAACGTCGGATGATTTGATCCGCACAAGTACGAAACAAGTAAGGGTCGTTCCAAAAGTAGAACTTGACGTCACGAAAGAATTTTCGTTTTTCTTGAGTCGTCATACCCTTAATGATGAAGTTACCCGCATGGTAATTTGCAAAATCCGCAAACCATGGGGTAGAAGAATCAAGCTTGTAATTCACTACACCAAGTGTCTCGAGCGGAAATGTTTCGGTGATTTCCTTGGGCTCGTAAACACTTTGGTGAGGATCTTCTAAACGAGAGAGATGATCGGCCGCTAGATTCGCGGCTCCTTTTTTGTCAACGATGGTGTGATCAAATTCTTGAAGGAGGAGAATCCAACGAAGTAATCTCGGCTTAGCATCTTGCTTTGCCATGAGATACTTAATAGCCGAATGGTCCGTATACACTATGCATTTCGTCAAGACGAGGTAAGGTCGGAATTTATCAAATGCATACACCACGGCAAGGAACTCTTTTTCCGTTGTAGTGTATTTAAGTTGAGCCTCGGTCATCGTCTTGCTAGCATAGTGAATAGGCAAGAAGTGCTTATCATGACGTTGCCCCAAAACGACCCCAATAGCGTAATCACTAGCATCACACATGAGCTCAAAGGGGAGGTTCCAATTGGGAGCAACAAGAATGGGAGCTTCGGTAAGTTTCCTCTTAAGGATTTCAAAGGCTCGTATACAATCTTCGTCAAAGACAAAACGTGCTTCTTTTTCAAGAAGATGTGTAATGGGTCGAGAAATCTTCGAAAAATCCTTGATGAATCGACGATAAAAGCCCGCGTGGCCTAGGAAACTCCTAACTCCCTTAACGGTTTTGGGATGAGGTAATTTGGCGATGACGTCTACCTTCGCTTGATCTACCTCGATCCCCGCTTTCGAGACCTTGTGCCCTAAGACGATTCCACTCCTAACCATAAAATGACATTTTTCCCAATTGAGCACAAGGTTGGTTTCCTCACAACGTTTCAACATTCTCTCAAGGTTCGACAAACACGAAGTGAACGAATTACCAAACACGGAAAAGTCATCCATGAAGACTTCCATCGTCTTCTCGATCATATCATGAAAAATAGCCATCATGCACCTTTGAAAGGTTCCCGGTGCATTACAAAGTCCGAATGGCATTCTACGATAGGCAAACGTTCCATATGGACACGTAAACATAGTTTTTTCTTGATCACGAGGATCGATGGGAATTTGGAAGTAACCGGAAAAACCATCTAAAAAGCAATAGAAATCGTTTCCCGCAAGACGCTCCAACATTTGGTCCATGAAGGGCAAGGGAAAATGGTCTTTTCGAGTGGCTTCATTCAACTTACGATAGTCAATCACAGTCTCCATCCGGTCACGAGTCTAGTGGGAATCAACTCGTTGGCATCGTTTGGCACAACGGTCATCCCTCCCTTTTTAGGGACACAATGAATAGGACTCACCCAAGGGCTATCGGAAATAGGGTAAATCATTCCCGCGTCAAGGAGTTTAAGGACCTCCTTTTTGATGACGTCGTGAATTTTGGGGTTCACCCTCCTTTGATTTTGGATTGTGGGCTTGAAATCCTCCTCCATTAAGATTTTGTGGGTACAAAATTTGGGATCGATTCCCTTAATGTCGGATAACTTCCACGCAATCGCCCCTTTGTGATCCTTTAGAACATCGATAAGTGCGGTTTTTTCATCATTCGAAAGTTCCTTCGCAATAATAACCGGCAACTTGTCGCCCTCCTCCAAATAGACATATTCGAGGTGAGGAGGTAAATCTTTCAACTCAAGGATAGCTGGTTCCTCAAGTGAAGATTTGGGCTCGATACTCATAACCTCCTCGGGTGGAGGAAATGGGAAATCGTTAAGAAAATCCTTGATAATCGAGAAGTCCTCATCGTTGTCGAGGTCTTCGTCACAAGTACGTGGAACATTGCATTCTTCCAACGTAAAACCACCACCTTCGAATGGAGTGAAGGTTGGTGTCGAATTATCAAGAATTGGATCTAACATAGTGGGATTGCCACTAGTTTCTTCATCACCAAACCCTAAAAATTCTTGTGAAATTTCCTCGCAAACCACGTCGATCATATCAACGAGGTTTAAGGTAGCAACGGAATAAACATGAGAAAGTTGAGAATTTTGAGTTGCGTTTATAACAAGTTCCTCGTCGTTGAAACGTAAGGTGATCTTTCTAGCATGAACATCAATCAAAGCCATAGACGTATCTAAAAACGAACGACCTAAAATAAGAGGAACTTGAGGATCCGTGGGGATATCAACAACGATAAAGTCTACGGGATAGTAGAACTTCCCCACTTTCACAAAAACGTCTTCCGCCAAACCACATGCACGAATCGTGGAATGGTCGGCCAACTCAATAGACATTAGTGAAGGAGTAAGATTAGGAAGATTGAGCGACTTGAAGATTGTAAGTGGCATCAAATTAATGCTAGCACCAAGATCGGCCAAGGCATAGCATTCTTCCATATCTTGAATTGCACAAGGAATAAAATTTTTACCGGGATCACCGACTTTTTGAGGTATGCGATTAAGATAAACCGACGAACAACTAGACAATTGATGCAATTTCTCCTTGTTGTTCAACATACTCTTAAAGTTAGCGGCAAATCGAGGCATCATGACCAAAGCATCGGCAAAACTCACATTAAGGTGCAACTTACGAAACATTTTCATAAAAAGCTCAAATTGGTAGTTGTCGCGCTCTTGTCGTTTCTCCTTCCTAAGTCTCGATGGGTAAGGCAAGGGTGGTGTGGGTTGGGGCATAGGCATAGCCTTTAGAATCTTGGGTTCCAATGTTGGTAAAGGGTCGACCGTAGGTGTGGCATGAGCGGTACTTTGTGGGCTTGAGATATGCTCCTTTTCGACCACCACCTCAGGTTCTTCCTCAATTTCCTCCACCGTTAGAGTAATTGGTTGAGGAGTTGGTTCTTTAAGTGCCTTACCACTTCGTGTGGTAATCACTTTCATCTCTCCCTTCGGGTTTGATATGGTGTTGCTAGGAAGACCACTCGAAGTAGAGGCTTTGTTCCCCATGACGGCTTCTAAAATGGCATTAAGCTTAGCATCTTGACTATTAAACTTAAGATCTTGACTAGCGGCTTTTTTGTCAATTCTTTGTTCAAGCCTAGCATGACTTTGTTCAATTTTATGGTTTTGACCTCTAATTTGATTAGCAAAATCCTTTTTCAACTCATTTCTCATGTTAAGATTTTCCTTCACAAAATTAGCCAACTCCTTGGTGTTTTTAGCCGTGTCCCTAGCTTGACTAGCCAATTGCTCTTAAATATTTTCCAAAATCTTATCATTTGCCGTGGCGTAATTCAAAAAGTCCATTGGAAGTTCATTAGTGTAAACATTTTGAAGACCTTGACTTGTGTTTTGAAAATTACGGTTTTGGTTTTGATTTTGCAATTGGCTACTACTTCCTTGATTCCCATAGTTGTTATTACCCTTGTAATTGTTTCTTTGATTGTTTTGGTAACCAACTTGATTGTTTCGATAATTGTTAGCATTTTGATTTGGTGGAAAACCAGGTGGAGTCAATTGATTAGTGCGAGGAACTTGACCGTTTTGGTTATAAGTTCCCGCGGCCGCGAAGGCACTCGAAGTGTTACCACCGTTGGTAATGCACTCGGAATAATCGTGAGCTCCACAACAATACATACAAGAAACCTCAACCGCTTTAGCCGTAGCGGGAGTGGGTTGTTCACCAACTTTAAACTCAATTAACAATCCCTTAAGCTTATCAAAAATCTTGTTCTCCAAATTAGCCTCGATTTGGCAAGCATCAACGGTGTGTGACAATGAAGGCGAAGGCGAAGACGAAGTCTTACGAACACTCGACGTGCTACGAGGACTATAGACCTTAGACCTATTCTCAACGATTAACAATGCTTCCTCGACCGTCTTACACAAAAAATTACCACCCGCGGCGGCATTAAGATAATCACGCTCATGTCGTTCAAGCCATTGTAAAACGTGTCAATTTGATGCAAGTCGGAAAAACCATGATGAGGACATTCGTGCAACATTTCCTTAAACCTATTCCAAGCCGTTGAAAAACTCTCATTATACTCTTGTGAAAACTTTGAAATCTCGTTTTTCAAGTGCGTAGTCTTAGAGGGCGGAAAAAATTGGTTCACGAATTTTGAAACGAGATCCTTCCACGTCAATATAGAATTGGGTGGCTCTTTCTCTAACCAAATTTTTGCGGGCCCCGCTAAGGAATACGGAAAAAGCATCATCTTAATCGAGTCGTTAGAGACGTCCTTAAACTTGCAAGTGGCGGTGAGACGATTAAATTGGCGAATGTGGTTATGAGGGTTGTCCTTTTCGTCACCTAGAAACTTGTTGTTTTGAATCATGGACAATAAACCCGTCTTAACCTCAGAATTCTCCGCAAGGATAGCGGGAATCACAATCGCTTCTCCATAACCCTCGGTGGGTGCTTGAAGCAACTCCATCATAGTTCGATTAGCCATGGGTGCTTCTTTCACTACAATGGGTTCGTCAATAGGAGACTCCTCACTAGAAGGAGTGGTTGATTTGTTTCTTCGTTTACGAGCACGTCTTGCTTTGGAGCGAGTTTGCATAAACGTCACGTACATCGAGAAGGTGAGCAAAGAAGATTCTTTTTGGTGTTTTTACTTTTTCAATTTTTTTTTTGGTTTTTGATTGTTTTTACTTTTTTTGGATTTTTGGAATGTATTAGGTAGACACAAATCTACAAATCTCCTCCTTAATCAAATCTCTCGATTAAAGAAGCCTCAAGGAATGAAAACGATCACGTGAAGTGAACGCCTTCGATGACTTTAGAACGATGGTGGAACACCAAATCGTTCAAGAGGGTTTAATCAATAGAAACCAAGAAAATATATATGATACTTAAGTAATACTTTGGCGACAAAACCCTCGATTAACTTTCAATCTCAAAATACGCACAAGCAAGCGGAGGAAACGAGGCGGCGCGAAGCACTTAAGAGCCTTTTTCCTTTAGGTCGTGAAATACAACCGCCTTATACCCACCTTATAGTTTGTATTTTTCAAAATCGAGCTTCACGAAAGTATTTATCTATTTTTGCCTTTTTCTTTGGTTTGAGATTCGAATACAATGATTGGGTAATGACCTTCCAAGTCAAGGTTGTGATTTCTCACGTATTTGGAGTACTTGTAAATTTATTGTTCTACGTATACAATATAGTAATAGTATTCACACAAAAACCGAAAAACGATAATACGTATTAGTAGAGTGCTACTAATACAAATACTAATTATGGCTATATAAAAAACAACAATGTTCAAATCAAAACACAACACGCCTCCCCGGCAGCGGCGCCAAAAATGATTGTAGAGTTTTTGTACCCTTTAGGAAAAGGATGACAAAATAAGGCAAGTATGCACGACGATTTAGGAAAACCATGTGTGAATGACCCTAAAAGTGAGTTCGATCTCGAGGAGGCAAGTGCGTTGTGTTAAGAGATGATTTTGATTTGTGATTATATTATTGAGAAAGAAAGAAAGAAATGAGGTTAAGAAAGGAAGACGGTTACGAAGACGGATTAAACTAAGACGAAAAAGGCGATCACGTAAAACCGTAAATAGTGCAAAAATTAAAATGTTAACCTAAAAATTCCTAAAAATTACTAAAAAGTCACAATAATATTCTAAGAGTTTACAAAAAATCCAAACTTGCTAAAACCTTTTAATTAATTAGATAATGACTTTTTAATGCTAATTAAAGCCCTAAAAATCACAATTAATTATTAAAAAGCCCTAAACAAGATTTCAAAGTTTGTAAACCTCAAAAATAACCTAATTAAGCTAAAAAGTATTTTTTAAAATTTTAAAACAAAATAAAACTATTTTTAAACACTTAAAAACTATTAAAATCAATTAAAACTTAAATTAATTCTAGAAAATAATTGAAAAGTCCTAAAAATATATGGAAAGTTACAAAACTCCTAATTAGGTGTCCTTAACCTAGAAAAAATGTAAAAACTTAAAAAAATCAAACTTCAATTTTTAATAATAAAATAATATTAAAATATTCAAAAAAATTCAAAGTTCATAAAAAAATTCTAAAAAATTACCAAAAATCTTAAATAATATAACTAAGACAAAAATGCAATCAAAATTTTCTGAAACCTATTTAATAATTTTATATTAAATTTTAAAGTTGGTTAAAAACCCTAAAATCCAATAAAATCAAAAATAAGTTAAATTGAAAACTTAAATAGCTGTAAACCTCAAAAATATGATTAAAAACCTAAAATCTATTTTTTTAGATTTTTAAAATACCTTTTTCTATTTTTAAATTACTTTTCAAAATTTAAACTAAAAATAATCCTAGAAAATTAATTAAGCACGTGAAAAATAATCTTTTTAAACCAAAAAGTCTTAAATCCTAATAAGAACCAAGGAAAAATGCTAACTTGTAAAAATCCTAAGTAAATAAGCTGGAAAAAGCTTATAAATAAGCTACTAATTAAATAAGCTACAAAACAAGGACTGCTTAAGTATCAAATGTTGCAAAGATGTGCATAGAAAAGCACTTGGGTCACTGGTTAACACGTATAGTCCTCCAACGAGGGGTCCCGTGTTCGAATCCAGGCCAAGGAGCTTTTTGCTAAAACTTTTTTTTTTTACTTTAAAACTAAATCCAGTAACTCTAATACACTCTAAACAAACTTATAATCAAAGAAAGTAAGCTATAATTAAGTAAACAAGATCAAAACAAGCCCAGATTGCAATGGGTTTCTGATGAACACAAAAGTGAAAGAAAACCGTATCTTCACTTGTGAAGAAATTAACAAGAGGACTTGTTTTTGGTGTGTAGATGATTTTTGTTGGACAAAAGGGCACCCCTATACTCAGTTGAGTATAGGGAGTCAAGCTAATAAAAAAAACAACAAGTACTCCACAAGATCAAGCACAAAATTCACCAAAAAGTTACTGATATGCCTGGTCAAGGACTGAAAGAATTTTGCTGATTCAAATGACACTCAAACGGATTTCAAGCCTCAAGATCTTGCACATAAGTTGATAACATGACAGTAAAGCTAACACAAACCCTTCTTGACCTAAGATCTAACAGATTACAAGCTTTTGATGCACAGATTTCATAATTTCAGTCAATCCAAGCACTTTTCTGATTCTTACCACTTAAGCCACTTTTATCATGCAAATTTGTTTAAGACTCTACCAAACTGAAAAACTAAGAGCATATAACCTATCAATACCTTATTGAGTGATTTAGACCAGTTAAAAACCAAGATTCATACCATTTATCCCAAGTTAAACCCTGATCCAAACACCCTTTTAAAATCTGAAATTCAACTTTTTTAACATCAAATCACATTCAATCCAATCCAAACTGATTCCAATCAATCTAAACATGCATCAAACACCTAACTTGAGCAATATCATGCCATATAACAAACACTTAACAAGTTTCATACAAATCAACAAATCAACAAATCAACAAAAATCATACACTTTCTGAAAACTAAAAATGAAACAAGGGAGTACCTTGTTGGGCCTACATCCAGGCCCAACCAAGGCTGCTTTGCCTTCTCCAACAGACCCGGGCCTGTGCAGTACACTTGGACAACAAGCTTTCAACAAACCTGCTAAGAATAATGCAAACACAATAGCAAAGAAAATCTGATTTTTCAAACCTTTCAAACCTTTTCAAAACTTTTCCCAAATGTTTTCCTTTCAAATAACCTTAACCAAATAAACTTACAAACCTGCAAAATCAAACTTTCAAACAAGGTTTCACCAAAAACCAAATTTTCAGAAACTTTGAAAACAAGACTGAATTTTAAAAACTTAAAAAGTAAACTTGGAACACAATCAAACAACAGAAATGTAAAGATGGATCCTGGAATCTTTTCATCAACAACACTTAACCAATTTCATTCATAAAATGGGATTTATAAGCTTGTGATCTAAGGAAAAGAAAAATCAGGAACAAGAGGCATGCACAAGTCGCATCCTTCTTATATAGGCCTAGATAGAACTATCTAGATACTTTGAATAAAATAATACAAGCATAAAACCCTAATATTTAAAAATCCAAAACTGCCTTGAGTTTGACTGAAATTTGGGTCAAATTGCCAACATGTGATGATACAGCTGTTGTTTGTTGATCAGGATCGTTCATTGTGCCTTTGGGACCAAGGACTAACATCTAGCCCTTCATTTTGTTTGGTATTGGGTTTGGGGGAAAGTGACGGGTGCAGGGGACCCTTGGGGTGGTCACATGGGTTGAGTGTGATATGTTTTGGGAGGTGGGATGTGATGACAATAAGCTTAATCACCCATCTGGAAAGGCTGGACAAAAAACCCTTTGTTATGATTAGTGTTCATCCTGGGGATTATTAGGGTTTATGTGGGTAATTAGCAGGGTTTTAATCCATTTTGGGTTTAATGAGTTTTTAAATAAGTGTTTGGAGGGAAGGATTTAATTAAGTTAAATGGTGTGGGTGGAAAGTGGACGTGGAAGGAAGAGTGATGTGGTGGGTGTTGATTGGCTGGTGGTGATGATGTGGCTAGATGATAGGCTGAGGTGAATTGGTGTGTTTGACTGAAATGGTCCTTGGACTCCTTTGTTTTCTTCACTTTGTAATAAACAGCTTAACTTCAAATCCCTTTATAAGTAACTTTGGCAATTTGACACTTTTGGCACAACAAGTTTTATAAACTTGTTTCAAGGACTAAACTTGCAATTTGATGATAGTTGAAGGACTGATTTTGGCATTTTCTTCATTCTTCAAGGTTTGACTTGATTGTTGACTTCTTGGAGGAGCAATATTGACAATTTAGTTTTGTTGAGGGACTAAATTTGCCAATTCTTCAAAGTTAAGGGTCCTTTTTGTAAATTTGACAAACTTTAGGGACCAAACTTGTAATTATGAAGATACAAGGGTATAAAGTGTCAATTCTTCATAATTGGAGGACCCTTCTTCATAATTCTTCAAATCTTCAAGGACTTTCTTTGGAAAATTCTTCATTAGGGCTTGGTTCATCGTGCGGCTTCGTTTCCCGTGTTCGTTTTTGACTGATTCTTGTGATCTTTTGTCATTTTCTCAATATCCGTACCTAAAATACACAAGCAACAAACACAAGCATATATTTGGGTATTTTGATGATATTTAATGCATTTTAAGCCCTATTTGGACGATGAGACTATATATAAAAGCAGTCTCATCAAGCTTATGTGTTGATTTTTATAAATCTGGAGAAGGTTTTGGGTATGTGGGGGCTCACCGTGATAATCATTAATGCCATTATAGGTCATGCATTTACGTGAATAAGGTTTTCATCCATCAACTTATTAAATTTATATTATCATGCATAAGTGTGCATGAAGATACAAGGGCACATGTATGGAATGCATTTTGCATATACGCAGAAACATGTGTGTGATGTGTTCATACATCCATTAACTACAAACGCTAATATTAAAAACGTAGACTGAAAGGCGAGCTGGAAAAATAGGTAAGCCCACTTTACTATACAAATCGTGTTATTTTGGCTATAGTCTATGTGTTAAATATTACATTTATAGTTGTCAATAATCCCGCCCCGAAACCTACCCGAGTATATTCGGGTCGGGTTACTCAGGTTTAAATTCAACTAGGGTCAATCGGGTCAAAGCCTGACACCCGAGTTGAAATTCGAGGACACAAACTAGCAGCCTTATTAGTAATACAATTTATGCTGTAAGTGATGTTGCAACTCAAGTCAGCAGAGCAACACACATGGTATTATAAAGCGCGAGTTTAAAATGATGCAACAGAAGGATGATCCTTTGGTGGTAAATCCGTCGTGTCACTAAAATGAATATGATATGATCGAACAATTTTTAATATATAATGTAATTACAGTCTGATTAAACATGTTCTTCTTTCTTAATGTATCACAAAGCATTGTATTCCTAAGAAAAACCTTTAGATGGAGCTCATGAGATACACAACTTATGCCTTAGCCATACAAAGTGAGTTCCGTGAGGTGGTGTAGCTCTTTTTTATGCCTTAGCCATACAAAGTGAGTTCCGTGAGGTGGTGTAGCTCTTTTTTCATTTAGGGAATAAAAGATTGAGTATCCAGATATTATTGTACATGCCAATTTGGAGTGCACAGTACTTTAATGATCAAAGTTAGTTTAGATATCTTATTTATTTATTTTGATGAGCAAGTAATTGACTAATAAATTTGTCATGTATCTATGGCATATTTGTTTCCTGCCCGGCCTTTGTGTATATCAGGACTTCCCAGCCTTTATGTATAATTCCTACGAATTTCTCTATTTATCTTCTTGATTCATGTACAATAATCATATGTTTGAATTTGATATATCAGGTAGAGCTAGCTAATTATCTCTATGAGAAGCTTCATACTATTCCTGGTGTTCGTATCTTTAGGACCAACACCTTTGCAAAATTTTCATCATGTTGGACTTTACGTGCAGGGGCGGACACATCCTTTGGGTACGCGGTGGCGGCGCCCCCCATAGCGAGACCAAAAATGCGAAATTATAGTGTATTTTTTCGTTAATTTTGAGCGTTTTTTAAAGTGCCCCCCACTCGAAACTCAAATTGCCCCCCATTTACACATTAGAATCCAATATTTAACACTCTAAAACTTAAAAATCTCCTATTTTTAAGTTAAAATACTCGATTTTTATTTGGATTTTAATTTTTTCGTCTTGCTATTGTCAAAAAATAAAATTTGCCCCCTACAGTGCGATTTCCGGCGTCCGCCACTGTTTACGTGCAATATTTATAGATAAGTGAACGAACTTCAGTGTACTTAGCTGGAATATTATGGATTTTATATCCCACTTTTTGAAATCTTGAACCACTACTCTGGATAGTGATATTTGATGTTAGTTGTATAAAATTCTTAAATGTTTTATGTGTTGATGCCTAATAACAGATATGTGCTTTATAACATGAAGCAGCTAACTTATTTAGTGATTCAAATTTATGAATTTGTTACTTAGTTACAGTTTTTTGAGCATCTTGTTATTGAAGGAAGGCAGGATTGGATCTCTTTGTAATGTATTCATGTATAGGTGTAGCAACCATTAAATGACCAAACAAGACAAAAGAGAATCAAAACTGCTCCAGATGCTTTTTAATTGATATGAAATTAAAAACTCTAAATGTGTGACATTTACACCAGTTCTATTGGACACACTTTATTTTCCTAGTCCATGTACTAGAGTAGATAGGAGTATCTCTCTTCAGATTTTATATCACGTGTTGTATGTTTCCAACAGTCTCAGCCAAAATGCCAAAACCACATGACCCAAAACTTCAAGGTTTGGGCGAGAACGATTTTAAAGTAAGGTAGTCCAACAGCCGTTGGTTGCCCACTAGGGTACAAACCGTGACTATGTGGGACTCATCGATCAAAGGACTGTTGATTGGACAAACTCCTTTGCTTTGTTGGTGGGCGTGGGTTTTACTGAGCTCGTCTTCGTCAATGCGAGCTCTAGCTCCTACATTGATAAAGCCTCAAGGCCTGCACCATATAATTAAAGGAGCATGTCTCGACATTTCTTCTCGAAGGGATCCCTCTAGACTATATGTATTGCTGTAAATGTACAACACCAGTTTACTTCCTTTCAATTTTACTCAGTCCAAAGTAATACAAAATAGTAAATGAGGCAATTTTGATCTAACTATAAAGTAATTGATTATATTTGTCATTTATGTCAATGATTAAATAAAACTATTAAGGGTGAAACAGTTTGAAAGTTGCCAAGCATACTAAATCAATTATAATCGAAGACATATATAGTCGTCGAAGCAAAAAGCGTCGTCACAACACGGGCACCGAAACATTCACGGTTAGATCAACGTTATAATTCAAGATAGGATTTTTGTTTCATGAGAATAAGTATTTAATAATAAAAAAACTAACTAATACTAATTGTGATTTACACCTTTAGATGTTTGGAATATTTTATATGTAAAAATCAAATACGGCGTTTTAGTCCCGACTAATCATATACGCCTTTTAGTAAAGAATGTTTTTTTATTTTTTTAATCTTAAACAAGTGTCGATGGTACGAAGTTTATTATAGCTATTTATCTTCATTGTCGGATATATATTCAAAATTTTTCTCAAATTTCTTGTATGTTTGACCAAATGATCAATTTATACTATATACCCTTTTCAGCCCATAGATGGGCCAATAAACCAATTCAGGTTCTATATCTATTTTTAGAAATATGATCATACCTCCTCAATCTAACTTATTATTTACGCGCATGTTCTCAGCAGTCGATCATTTAATCGGTTCAAGGTCTATTTACTCGATTTTACGGTTTACAAAATTATTTGTTTTATACAATCATATGTTTTTGAACGTTTATAAAACTATTATTTCTTCTTTGGAACAATTATCTACTATCTTTTGGTTACATTATGATACCAATCTATTAGATGTTTACGTACATATTATTTGCAATGAATCATTGTTATGTTAACACATCGTTGGTCGGTTTCACAGTTTTCGAGTAATAAAAGTCAAGACCAGACATTGGCTAAGGTTGAGTTATGTCATGCTGTTTTATCGAGGGTTAAGAGCAAGAAGATTTCAAGTCTTCTATGTTATGATATAAAATTCATCATTTGGCATTTGAACCAAAAGTATATACTTTGTAATGGGTGATAATTTATTAACTTTTATTTCCTCTAATCGGATTATCAATTATTTCTTTTAGTTTTTTTATTTACTGTATAAATATTTAATGATGCGCGTAATTTATTAACCATTTTAATTCATTTGTTAAACAAAAAAGGAATTTTTTAAAACCAATAATAAGTTAAATAAAGAAACGTAAACAATAATTACACGTTCCACAATTGATTATTCATAATTATTGTTTTTTATAATTATAATTATTAGTAGTTATAGTGGTTTTTTCAAGTTTCACAATTGATTATACAATGTAGTTGACTTCACAATTGACTATGGTTGATGTGTTATTTTCAAACGTTTGTTATGTTTTGATCATTAATTTGATTAGTTAAATGTGTTGTATTGTGTGTAAAATTTAAATTTACATTCAGTTGTTTTGATGGTGCATATTACTGTATTAAGTCATTTATTAGTTTTCTGAATAAAAAATAAACATATATAATTAATTTGTTTCAGTGTTTGATTAAGAGGGTGTTTGGGATTGCTTATTAAAAATAGATTATGCGTTTTAAAAACGGATAATCAGATAATCACTTGTTAAAAAATATGATTTTAAAAAATAGTGTTTGGATTTGATTATGTTATTTGAAATCGGAATAATCAGATAATAAGTTTTTGTAGTGTTTGGTAAATTAGATTATTTTAAAACTTATACGTAAAATGACGAAAACAGACATTTGTATACTTTCTTTTTTTAGCACCGTTTATATTGGAGTAATTATCTAAATCTTTTATTTTTAAACGACATAATTAAATTTAAAAAGTTTATCAGTGCAAATTTAAATGTTTAACAATGCATAATATCGTATCCATTTTTTTATCTTATCTACAAACACATGAGATTTTTTTTTACTCGGTGTGTTTTACCATCATTCACTCATCCCTGTACAACCCAAATCAGCTCAAAAACTTCCATGGATCGAATCAAACTTTATCTAAAAATTCAACAAATAAATCATCCATCATCATTCATCACCCATTCAACCACTCGGTTCTTACTGTCAACATTACAAGCATGCATAAATGTAACAGGTTTGAACAACATAAGCTTTGTGAGAAAGAAAATTCATGACAAGTGGTGATTTTGTTTGAGGATAGTATTGTAATTTTATACTAAAAAACAAGAATCCCAATCTACGTTTTTGCAAAAGCATGTACCATCATGCTTTTTCAAAACCACGTTATCATTAGCTCTAAACGTAAAAAATTGATTTTTGGTTGGTTTTGCCAAACACCTTAAAACAGATTATTGCGTTTCAGAAACTGAAATAATCAGATAATTTGTGTCACAACGTGGTCCCAAACACCCCCTAAAACATCGAAAGAAGTCACTTTTAGCTCTATTATTCATGGTTTAGATTAGGATAAAAAGTTGTGTTTCATGATAACAACAAAACTCCTTACGCCCTTAATGCAATGGTACTTATTCACAGGGTTAAAGCTCCGTAAGATACATATAAAAAAAATCTTAAAACTAACATTAACAACTTTTAATTTTCATATTATGTAAAGCTTTTTAATATTTTGTTGTGTACAATTTTAATAAAATTAACACGAGCTCTATACCATTATTACAAATAAAAAAAACTTAGTAACATAACTAACGTAAAATTTTTGAAAAACATTACTAATATGTTTAAATAAATCTTAATATAAAATAGATTTTTATAGCTTCACTATTTAGCTAAATACAAAAGTGTAAATGAGTTTTATACGGTCAAAGAGCAAGAAGGGGTTGAACAAAAGCATAAAGTTTGTAATGACGAATAATTTATCAAGTTATATTTCCTCTTATCATATTATCGATCTTTTCTTTTTTGTTCTTTATTCAATATATTTGTAAATTTACATACGAAGTGTGCTAACTGCCAAGCCCACTATACAACCTTTATATCTATTTTTGAAAGTTACGACGCAATGAAAGACATACTCATTCATACAAGACATTAAACAGTTTATTCTTTGTATTGTTTTCTCAATTGGAGATTAAATTAAAAACAATATTTATCAAATAAAAAAAATTAAAAAACAACCAGAAGACACACCTATTCTAACTTATATTAGTTTAGTGTTCCCATTTTATGAGACTTATGAACAGTAAAATAATTTGTTATTCTTTTTCTGATTTTTTTATTCCTCTCTTTTCTTTGGTGCCTGCCACGAAATCTCCTTCGATCAAACATTGCAAACAAATATTTATTAAATAAAAACAAAGTAAAACGACAATCAGAAGTTATACCCGTCCATCGGACGGGTTTTGCCACTAGTATATATATATACATGTATGTATATATATATATATATATATATATATATATATATATATATATATATATATATATATCTATATATATATATATATATATATATATATATATATATATATATATATATATATATATATATATATATATATATATATATATATATATATATATAAATATATATATATATATATATATATATATATAATATATATATATATATATATATATATATATATATATATATATATATATATATATATATATATATATATATATATATATATATATATATATATATATATATATATATATATATATATATATATATATATATGTACATATACATATATATATATATATATATACATATATGTATATATATACATATATATATATATATATATATATATATATATATATATATATATATATATATATATTTATATATATATATATATATATATATATATATATATATATATATATATATATATATATATATATATATATATATATATATATATATATATATATATATATATATATATATATATATATATATATATATATATATATATATTTATATATATAGGGTGGAGTTATTATAAAAGAAATGTTATAATAAAATAGGTGAGATAGCATCCTAGCCCTTGGATCAAATCACCTTAAATTACACAAAACTAGAAAAAAACGCGGTGCCATTTATGTCAATATCTAAAACTTCAGGGTTTTTTTTCTAAAAATAACAACAAACTTATTCTTTTCCACAAAACAAATAGATCGGTGTTCATTCTATCAAATCTCTCTCTCTCTCACTTAAAACACACACTAAAATCCCAGATTCAATCTTTTAAATCTATCGATATCTATCGCATCGTCTATAAATCTATCATATATATATCCAATCAAATATGTAAATCTATTACATTCACTCGATTATCTCTCAAAATTAGCCATGGTTTGAATACGATGAAGGTGTCAGATACGACGGCAACGATCGACGATGGTGATGGTTTTGGTGATTGAAAACGGTAACGATGATTCGAGAATAGATTTTAGTGATGGTCGTTGATAGTAAGTGCGCCGATGTTGCAGTAGGATAACAAACATGTTACAGATTGTATGTTTTTTATTGACGTTTACAAGGTGTTTGATATAATGCCTCAATAAGACTTCATTACTGAGGTGGGCTACTTTTACATTCCGAAAATGAGTGTATGTGGCTTATTATATGTGTGATGTGGTTGAATATAAAGAGTAATGCAATAGGTTTTAACTTGTTGTTCATATAGTCAATTTAGTGTAAATATGTTTAGCCATTTTTAACGAAATTGATTGTGTTTGCTTGTTTATGCCTTTGATGTGGTAGAAAATGAATCGTAATGTAGTAGGTTAATTACGTTGTTCATAGTCATGATTTAGTGTAAGTGTGGCTCTGTATTTTTAATTTTTTTTTGTGTTTTCTAGCTTATGCCTTTGATGTGGTAGAAATTAAATAATAATGCAGTATGTTATCCTGTTTGTATGTTTGTTATTTGTGTAATGCACTTGATTTTGTACTATCATGCAGTAGGTATTGGTATTTTTGGTTATTTATGTAATGCAGTAGGTGTTGGTATTTTTGGTTATTTATGTAATGCAGTAGGTGTCTTACATGTCGAAAATTGTATGTGTGTGTTTGTGTCTTTGTATGCATGATGTAGATGGTGTAATATAATGATTGTTTGTAAGTATATGTTTGTGATTGATGTATACAAGGTGTTTGATATAACGTCTAAATAAGACTTCATAAACTTGGTGCATTACTTTTACATTCAGATGCACAAGAAGTAAACTGTAATGCAGTAAGATATTGCATTAAGTTATTATTATTTTGTGAAATTTAATTGTTTATGCTTGATAATGTGTGTAATTTGCTGAAAAGTACGAAGATGTAGTAGGTTATTGTTCAGGTTCATTTTGATGATATTGGTTAAAGGTGAGTTGACATTTTTTTGTGAAAAATGAGTGCTTGTTATGTGTTTAATGCTGTAGAAATTTAAATGAGATGCAATAGGTTATAGTTACTGTTCATATGGCTGATTTTGGGTTGAAAGTGAGTTGCCAATCTTGAGAAAGTTGATTGTTTGTGCCTGAGTATGTGCGTGATGCGCTAAAAAGGTATTGAGTTGCAATAGGTTAGTGTTGGTGTTCACATTGATGATACAAGATAAAAGTGAGTTGCCAATTTTTGTGAAAATTGATTGTTTGTGGTTGAATATGTGTCTGATTTAGCAGAAAATTAACTAAGATGTAGTAGGTTATAGTACTATTCATATGGATGATTTAGGCTAAAAGTGAGTTGTCGATTTTTTAATTATTGATTATTTGTGCATGAGTTTGTGTGTAATGTGCTAAAAAAGTACTGAGATGCAATAGGTTATATGTGGTGTTCATAGTGATGATACAGTGTAAAAGTGAGTAGAAAATTAACTAAGATGCAGGTGAAAATAAGCAACTAAGTTTTTTTTACAAAAATTCATTGATTTGGTTGAATGTGTGTTTGATGTAGTAGAAATTAACTGAGATGAAGTAGAAAAATAACTGAGATGCAGTGGAAAATAAACTAATATGCAGTAGGTTGTATGTTGTTAAATATAGGAATGACTTGAGGTTAATTAGTGTTTTCCATTTGTGCGAAAAGTAAGGAGATGTTACTGAATATTACACGTTAGTTGTTGTGCATCAAAGTAGTTGTATGTATTGCATTGTAGTTTAATGGATTAACGTTACTGCATCACAATACCAAAATGTATTGCATTGTAGTGTTAACAGAATCTTATTTTTTTCACAGATTGATTGATTTGTCAATTAACTTAGAAGTATATAACGTACTCAGAAGTAGTTGCGTTTTAATGGTTAATCCAAGAGTAGTGTGGATGAGTTGGAGGAAGAAAAGAAATGTTTTTGTTTGTGGAGTGTAATGAGGCATATGGAAATGTATAACGGTGGCGATATATGGTTGAATACCTTGAGGAGCTAAAGGTCAAAATCCAATAATTTATTTCGTGCAAAGTACTTGGCAAAGCATCTGCTAATGCCTTATAATCTGAAGAAGATGGAATTACTCAAAGTTGTAAACGAAAATTGGAAGAAGAAACAAAAGAAGTCAAAGGTTGTATCATATATGGATATCAAAGTTGTGTTAGGTTTACTAAAAAAATGAAATGGTCTAACTGTGTATTGAAGAATCATCAATATTTGTATGTAACTTTCACATTTGATAATGTTTGGTAACTGTGGGAATAATTATTATTTTCAAACATCAGTTTTTATTTATATATATTGAATATCTGTTTAATAAAAATGGTTAATTTTAGGTTTATATAATCAGTTAATAATATTGGTGAATTCGAATATATTACTGTATACAAAGATTAGGTTATTTATTGGCTTTCTACAATATAATGCACTAGGATTAATACTATAATGCACTAGGGTTATCAAATACACACAATGTTAAAAATTATCTATAAACTCTAATGTACTAGGATTAATAAACTCTAATCTACTAGGATTAATGATATAATGCACAAGGTTAAAAGTCTAATTCACTGAGAACAAAACTTTGATGCAGTAGATCATAAACTATAATGCACTATGATTAAAAGTATAGCGTACTAAGAATAATTCTATCATGGAGTAGAAATATAAACTACAATGCACTAGAAAAATTTGGAAACAAAAAATAAAGTTTTGCATTTATAATCTGTAGGAATGTACCATATTTTTACAATTGAGATGTAGTAAAAAATTAGAAAAGATATTGAAAGAATTTATTTGAAGTACGTGATCTCAACCTAAGTCTTCTAGGTTGTGCTGCTTGTTGCTTGCGAGCAGCATGTACCTTGGGTTTCTTGGATGCTTCAGTTCGATCTATACAAGTTCTTGAATCATGTCCTGCTTTTTAACAATCGTTTATGTAAGTAATTTCTTCGAAACTCCTTGATATTGTTCATCCTGAGTACATAAAAGGCGCGACGACATAGAAGCTCATACGAATCATAACGATTACAACTACACTGACGTTGATCTTCGACTTGCAAAAGTTAACCTAAAATAAAAAAAAAGTATTAGAAATACAGTATATGTGCTACTATAATGCATTAGAAAGATATAAGTATTAGAAATGCAGTATATATGCTACTGTAATGCACTAGAAAAATATATCTATACTGTTTTGCAGGTATATATACCTCTACTGCATCATAAAACAAAATATACTACATCATATAACAAAATTACAAACTAAAAACAATGCATTATGTGTTTATCACTAAATTTTATATAAACTATAAGGTAGTAAGATGTTACAAACTAGAATGCAGTAGGATATAAACTAAAATGCACTAGCATGTAACATATAATGAATTACAATCTAAATTGTACTTAAGAACACAAGCCAAATAATACTATATTAAAGTGCATGTTCATTAGTTCGGGAAAACACAAAATAAAAACATCAGTAAGATTTACATCTAACTAGTCTGATCAGTTACTTGTTGCATGTGAAATTATCGAAATCGCATTATCCCTTCCATCTAGATGATTGTAGACCGAACCTATCGTCCTTGAAACTATCATATTCTAGCCACACACCATTGTCAAAGATATTAACAATGACATTATTTTTCAGGGATGCTCGTTTGACATCTTAAGGGAAGAACATGACTTATGAATCAAAACAAAAACATGTTCCATTTTATACTGTGATGCATGAGATAAAAAACTATGATGCAGTACATGCACACAATGTGATTCATTGAATACGTATTGTGATGCACTAAAAATTAAAGTGTGATTCACTGAGTTGTTAACTATTGTCCACTAAAAATACTCGTGAATCATAGTGAATAAAAACTAATGCATCCCAGTGTAAAAACCTAGTGCATCATAGTATAATCGAATATCACTTAGGCATTTCATCGAACACATAGTGTGCATGTTTCACATACATGTTTTCCTTCAAGTTTTTTTCTTAAATACTTATTGCATCCTAGTTTATGTATGCAACATCACATTGATAAACAATTAAAGATAAGAGAACCTAAACAAACAGATAAAACACATAGATACCGTATATCACATATAGAAAAAAATCACCAAGATACAAAAAACAAATTGAACCAAAAGATATAGCTCTGATTTAAGTTCTTACTATCAAAATACACTTGTTATCGATTGATGATTCAATCTATATCAACAAAATTGATCTAGAATTCGAATTATGAAATCATGTCGTTGAATCTGGGTTATTATAAAAAAATGACAGTAAGGTGAGGAAGATGGCGGTTACCTATCCCGAAGGTGGTAGGCTAGGAAGGTGGTGGTTATCGACGGTGATAGGTGGGATGGTGATGGTGAGGAAGATGGTGGTCAAAGATCAGAAGGCGATCGATAGTTCACGTCAGGATCAAAGAGTTTTCTAAAAACACGTTGAAGGAAATGAGCTGTGTGTGAAAAGTATAACTTTGTATAAGGGTTAGTAACGAATTTACGAAAATACCCCTAAATTTTGGGTTAAACGACAGAAATACCCTTGGGGTTTTAAAAAAAGGTGGGGGATAGTAGGATACGTGGCGGCATGTGGTTCCACCCTATCCTTTTTATTATAAAATCTTTTTTATTTTACCCCAACTCTCTCTCTCTCTCTCTCTTTCTCTCTATATATATATATATATATATATATATATATATATATATATATATATATATATATATATATATATATATATATATATATATATATATATATATATATATATATATATATATATATATATATATATATATATATATATATATATATATATATATATATATATATATATATATATATATATATATATATATATATATATATATATATATATATATATATATATATATATA
>JANFOE010001882.1:0-51698 GCA_025667525.1 Glebionis coronaria | reverse complement strand
CTTGTCCCTTGAAGTTTGTTCATCATCACTGTCTCCATCTGACTCGGTGTCATATTTTGGAGGTGGAGTGGGGACAATTGCTTTTGCTTTGTGTTTAGCAGCAGCTGGTGGTTTGATGGATGAGCTAGATGACTTTGAGGAATGAATAGGTAGTTGTTGACGGGGAACGGGTTTTGTTGAAGTAGCAGCCACAAAAGCAATAGAGTTCGCAGATCGTTCTGCCTTTTCAGCCCTAAGTTCATTCACTTCATTCTGATGTTGTTTCAATATGTCATAAAGTTTGTGGTAAGATATAGTCTTTATATCCTCCCTTTGTTTGACCAAAGTCACAAACCTTTGCCATTCCGGTTTGAGTTGAAGTAGAAACTGAACATTGGCATGATGATTGGAGATGGTGCACTGATTTCTGACAAGCTCATTCATCATTTTGTAGAATCTCGAGTAATATGAGTCAATGGATTCACCATCTTCTGATGTGAATTTTCCAAACTCCCAAAGTAGATTAGTCTCGAGATCTTGAACGTTGATCGACTCACCTTGCTTTAATCGATGAATTGCATTCCACATTTCCATAGCATTAGGACATGCATCAACTGTGGAATAGATATCGTTATCAATTCCAGTAAGTATGAAGTTTACAGCATCAGCTTTAGCTTGGAGGAGTTTCTTTTTCTCAGCAGGACATGTGTCAAAATCCTCCATAGCTCGTATAGTTGATGAAGTACCATCCTCTGCCTGTGTGGCAATTGGTCTGAATTCAAAAACTGGAGGTGGATTCTCAAGGCAGTGACGAAGAGCAGTTCGATTTTCTTTTCCGTCAAGAAATCTGAGAAAACGAGATCTCCATTGAACGTAACAACCGGCAGTGAGCACAGGTGGATTACCGTTGCCACCTTGTTCCAAACTAATTTGATTAGCAGTTGCAATGTTGATGTTGTTGTTAGACATTGTGAATACTTGTGAATGAATTGCAGATCTTAGTGGATTTGTTGTGATGAGGTGTGGTTGAAATTTCGTAGAGTTCCGAGAATCTTCAGTCCGACAATAAATTCCTCAGTCCGACAAAACGGTAAGCCGAAAAATTTTGTATCGCCAAATTTTGAAATTGAGTTTGAAATAGCCAAAAACTAGTAGGGAAAAAATTTGAATTTACTTGACCTAAAAATTTTTTAACTCTTTTTTTTTTTTTAAATCTTCGTGTAAACTATGTTCCGAAACTAGTCTAGATAGTGGCTAAGTCTAAAAATTTCTCAAACAAAATTTATCTGTCCATCGCAATACCCATCGTATTCTTGGATCGTAGTCACTAGATCGTAGTCTGATCGCAGTCCTTAATCGTACTCTTGGATCGTAGTCACTAGATCGTACTCTGATCGCAGTCCTTGATCGTACTCTGATCGTAGTGAGTGATCGCAGTGAGTGATCGCAGTGAGGGATCGTACTATAGATCGTACTGAGTGATCGTAACCTGGTGATCGTACTCTATGATCGTGGTGAGTGATCGCACTCAATGATCATGATGACTGATCGCACTCTATGATCGTGGTGAGTGATCGCACTCTGTGATCGTAGTGAGTGATCGTGATATTGGATCGCAAGTAGAAACCCCCAGGGTTTATGCAATCGCAACAATCAGATCGTACCAAGAAACCAAAATTACCCCTTTTCTCGGATAGTACTAGAACACACCAAATTCGTGATTTTTAGCCTAAAAATGAATCAAGCACCCAAAAATTTTGTGTTTTTAACCAAAAGAACAATACCAAATCACTACCAATAGTAAGTAGATGATTTTTATCAAGAATAAGCCATAAAAACACAAGAAAATTTTTGGTACGTGAGTTTTTGGATCAAAATAGGCACGAAAATATCAAGAACGCAACACATGAATCTTCAATCACCTATCCACTATAGGCTCTTGATACCAAATGTTAATCCCAATCAATCCATAACACAAGATTTAGAGAGAGAAATAGTAGAAAAGTAGAGAGGGAGAGTAGAGAGAGAAGTGGAAGGTTTACACTAAAACTATGTGTTTTATGAAATGAACCAACACCCTCTTTCACATGTGAAAGAGGGTTATATACCCACGAACCAATGGGCTTTCCATGGGCCGTAGGTTTGTGACTTGGGTCGGGCTTGGCTTAGTGTTGGGCTTACGCCCCTAACTTAGAAAATATTAGCTTAAAGTCCAAGCCCGGTTTTCCCGACTAACCTATTACAATACAAGATCTTTTAACGACTAAGATGACCTATTACATTCTTGTTCGACTATATAAAATATAGGGCTAACAGGTGTGTCAAAGGCTGAAACGCGAGTGTCAGCGGCTGATGGATGGGGATCAATATTCATTTGTTCAACAATATGGGGTGAAGGTGGTTGTTGTTCTTGGGCAGGTTCAGGTTTAGGGTGAGGCTGGGGGTGTTGGGCTGCTTGAATAACAGCCAGCATGGGACGGGTTAAAGGTAAGGGTCTGAAAGGTTGAGTGTTCATGGACAGAAAAATTTTAGAATTTTGAGTAGGGATCTTATAAAAATTGTCATGATCCCTACGACAATAACCTTGTTGTTCAAAAACCATTTTTAATAGCCTAGGGTACACAAGAGTCATCTTGGTACCCTTGTTGTGCAACATGTCCTAAAAGATCATACGGGAAAAGTTATATTTTTGCCCAGTGGCCATACAAACAAGAATACAACCAAATGATTGATTGATTTCATTTAAGGACGTACACTTAGGACTAAGACACTGTAGGAGGACATGTATTAAGAACTTCCAGGCTGGGGAAAATTGTTGTTTTGAATACTTGTTAATTTTTCCCTCTGGGGGAAAATCATATCCCAAGCCTCGAAGTCCTTCCTCTAACTGATCATTAGGAAGGGTAGTTACACCATCAGCATCATCAAGCTGCAAAGCTTGACGAATAAGTGCTTCAGTAACTATCCATTTTGTCCCATGAACAGTCCCTGATAATGTAATCACTCCATCAACTATTTCAGAACGTGTAGTGTTCCAAAACTGTTTGATGTGTGTGATAGGAATGAGTGGAGCATAAGTCAAAGCATACCTTAGATTAGAAGCTAAGAGATACTCAATCATTCCAGTATACTGGGGATGATGATCAAGATCAGCCTCAAGATAGGCAACCATGTTGTGTTGATCCCTGAATCCCAAAGTAGCACCAGCTGGTTTAAATAGTGGAGCCATGAAAACTGTTTGTGAAAGGTTAGGATGAATGAAAATGAAGATGTATGGCTATGGAGAAAATATGAGACAAATATGCAAGTTACTGAAAAATAATGAAGCGTATTTATAGAATGAAAACTAGGCTACTATTGGTTGAAAAAGAGGTAAGTTATTCAAAAAGTAATGATAAAGATCTTGATAAACAATAACTTATCTCTTTGCTTTTAAAGAAATTACCAAATCCCATAAAATTACGGCCCAAAATATCGCAAAAGAAACAGCTAGGTAGGACCCAGTGTTCTTCAATGGTCAAAATATAATTGTCAGCGGGTAACGGCTATATTTGTCAGCGTGTAAATTTGCCATGTCAGCGTTTGAAAATGTGCTTGTTAGCGGCTAAACCACTTATGTGTCAACGACAAAAAATAAAAAGTAATAAAATAAAAAGACCTTAACGAAGAAGTTTACCCTAATGAAGATAACGCATCTCTGACACAGACTAAAATTAGCATTCTCTGTCCAATTATACACACTTGCATAAGCAAGATAGACATGATTGTCCTCAAGTGAACCTTGCTAAAGTAAGTCCTTTAGAGTGAAGTTATCTCATATAAAATCTTTGTAACTCCCCGGTAAGCCCATTTTTATTTACACCAAGTCTCCCAACCAACCAATCCCAATTCTCGGCCAAAAATTCTTGGCAGCATGCATAGTTAAATCAACTTTCCATGCTACAGTGCCTCAAGGTTTAGAAATTCTAACAATTCTTAAAAAGAAAAGTCTTCATTATCCCTAAACCTCACTCACCAGTGGACACAATCTAGAATTGTGATAAGAGCACTCGATGAGTACCCAAAGATCTAAAGGTTTCCTAAACCTCCCCTTAAACTTACACAGGTTGCAAAAGAAATATATATGACAAATTTTTACTTCAAGATAGGAATGTAAACATTCCAACCATCATAAATAAATATTTGTGTAAGCTTTGGAGTCCATAAGCAACTCTGTATCCTATTGCACAATGCTCCACCTTCTTGCATGATTAGATGAAAAATCACAAAAACTAACATAGGCTGTAAGCGGCTTCTTTCCATGTGTCAGTGGATAAAATGCCTTTGTCAACGCAGAAAATTTAGTGGAAAATCTAACACATTTACATGGAATAATAACAATTCATATCCTGTACATATTATACAATGAACCCAAAAACACATATTTCATTGATTGATCATTCCAATACTTGTTACCAAGTACTCGAACCTCCCTACATCAAAAGGTTTAGTCAAAAGATCAGCCACATTATTTTCTGTGTCTACTCTATCTGGGTGTATTAAACCTTTTTCAAAGCAATCCCTTATAAAATGATGCCTAATTTCTATGTGTTTAGTTTTAGAATGATGTACAGGATTTCTAATAATGCAAAGTGCACTGATTTATCCACAAAAATCTTGGTATGCATAAAATTGTACCATAATCCAAAAGCTGATTTTAAATCCATAGCACTTGCCCACAACATGCAGTAGCAGCTACATACTTAGCCTTAGTTGTTAAATTGGCCACCACTTTTTGTTTCTTGCATTGCCAAGAAATGAGTCTGCTTCCAAGAAATTGACATCCACCAGTTGTGGATCTCTTATCATGATTATCACCTCCATAATCACTATTTGAATAGCCAATAAGCTCCAAAGGAGAGTCTCTAGGATACCACAATCCCAATGTGGGAAAGCATCTAAGGTACCTAAACAATCCTTTTAACTGCATGAAGGTGACATTTCTTGGGAGTCACTTAATGACGTGCGCATGCACATACTACAAACATGATATCAGGTCTTGAAGCTGTAAGATACATCAATGAACCAATCATTGATCTATAATGCCTGAAATCTACCTCTTTACCATCTCTAGTGTTTCTACATGGATTTTCCCGGTCCATGGGTGTGTTAGCTCGTTTTTCATGTGGTGAAAAAACAAATTTCTTCAAAATCTCATCCACATACTTATCTCGAGAGATGAAGATACAATCTTTTTTCTATTGAACTTATAGACCAAGAAAGAAGGTCATCTCTTCCATAGCACTCATCTGAAACTTATCAGTGATAAGTGTGGAGAAATCATCACTCATTCTTTGGTTAGATGAACCAAAAATGATGTCATCTACATAAACCTAGACAAGAAGAAAATCCTTCCCTTCTTGCTTTGTAAATAAAGTCTGGTCTATGGTACCCCTCTTAAAGCCATTGTCCACCAAGTAAGTGGAAAGTGTTCCATATCAAGCTTTAGGGGCCTGATGAAGGCAATACATTGCCTTCTTCACTCTATAAACTTTATATGGATGCTCATAATCCTCAAAACAAGGAGACTGCATGACATAGACTTCTTCTTTGATTGTGCCATAAAAATGCACTCTTCGTCCATTTGGTAGACTTTGAAACCCATGAAGGAAGCATAGGCTAGGAAAATCCTTATTGCCTCAATTCTAACCACAGGTGCAAAAACCTCTTCATAGTCGATACCCTCTTCTTGAGTATATCCTTGAGCAACCAATCTTGCCTTGTTTCTAATAACAATGCCTCTTTCATCCTTCTTGTTTCTTAGAACCCATATTGTCCCAATAGGCCTGACATACCTTGGACAATCTACAAGCTCCCAAACGTCTTGAATAGCAAACTGATGAAGCTCATCCTGCATTGCTTCAACCCAACTTTCTTCTTTAAGAGCATCAAAAATCTTCTTTGGTTCTAGTTGAGAGAGAAAACATGCAAACAAACATTCTTGAACAAAAGGAGTATCTTCTTTCTTGTGTATATTAGCAATTAATCCACCTTGAGTCTTCTTAGCCCACCTTGTTTGCACAGGAGTCTGAATATCACCAATTATTTGGGTAGGAGGATGATTTTTGGCCACCTTTGTAAGAATTCCTCCCCCAAATAACGCATTATCATGAATAGTGGATTCTATATTACCAATATCATCTTCATTCTATTACCAATATCATCTTCATTTCTACTCTCATGCCCACTTGAACTAGGAGATATGTTGTCAGCAGCTGGAACTGAGCCATTGACATCTTCATTGGGTATGGGATCTTCAACATGTTCAAATTTATTTCTGTTGGAGGAAGAGAATAAATTTCCAAACAGATTGTCAGCGGCTGAATCCCAAGTGTCAGCGTCTGATTTGGCTTTGTCAGCGGATGAAGATGCATGCAATGATTCATCAACTAGTGTCTCTTGTTGCTTTTCATCTTCCTCTTTGGCAGCAACAGATGCTTGCATGAACTCTTCACTCCATATAGGTATGGTGACATAATCAAACACAGGAGTGGGTTCAACTACATGTGATCTTTTTTCTTTATCAACCTGTATACCTACATTGTTAACAATAGGTGCTTCCAAGACAACTGGATTACCCACAGACATATAATTCAGGGACCTTGATAATGGCTCTAGATCAAATAGCCAATTAGGTCCAGACTCAGGATTACTTGGTTTACTCTCCAAGAAGTTAACATGAATGTTTTCTGTTAGTATCTTAGACTTCTTGTTATAAACCCTATACCCCTTGCTATTTGCGGAACATCCCATATAAAGTCCCTCATCACCTTTTGAGTGAAATTTGCCTAGGTTATCACTAGTATTCAGAATGACTACATGACATCCAAAAGGCCTAAAGAAGTCTATATTAGGCTTCCTATTCCAAAGTTATTCATAGGGAGTCTTATTATAAAACTTATTGACTAAGGCCCTATTTTGAACATAGCAAGCAGTGTTCACAGCCTTAGCCCAGAAAGCAATGGGAAGATTTGCATCTGCCAACATTGTCCTAGCTGCTTCTGTTAGAGTTCTATTTCTTCTTTCAGCTACACCATTCTGCTGTAGAGTTCTAGCTATGTTAAACTCCCTAGAGATTCCCTTATTGACACAAAAGGTATCTAGAAGGTTGTTCCTAGATTCACCACCATTATCACTTCTAAGAATTTTAACCTCATTACATGTTTTCTTCTCAATCTGAGTAATGAAATTGATTAAGGTCTTAGAAGTATCACTCTTTAATGCCAAAAAGAAAGTCCAAGTAAACCTATAATAATCATCAGTGATAACAAAACAATAGGATTTATCATTAAGACTTTCTATATTGGTTGGGCCAAACAAATCCATATGCAATAACTAAAGTGGTTTAGAACTAGTATGCACATTCTTAGACTTAATTGAGGCCTTATGTTGTTGGCCTTTAAGACATGCAACACAATTATGATTATTGTGGAATGTTTTTGAAGGAAATCCTCTTACAAGATCATGTCTCACAAGTCTATTCATGTTTTGAAGTTAATATGCCCTAACCTTCTGTGCCATAGCTTACTTTCATCTACTAACGCCTTAGCATTAAGACATGACAAGTTGTTACTCATTTTAATGCCATTTAGATTCACATTATAAACATCTTTATGTATAGGTGTTCTAAACTTTATGAACTTGTCAGCATGACTCTCAAAATCCTGGCTCAACACTAAACATTCATTATCAGTAAAAAGAACCTTATTTTTGTTGTCACAAACTTATGACACACTGAACAAATTATAATCAAGTTCTTTTACCAGGAAGACTTCCTCAAACCTAAAATTGTTGGTGATAAGTGTGCCTTTTCCAGAGATGTTTCCATAGCTTCCACCAAAATACACATTGTCACCATCTTTAATAGGAATAAAATCAGTTAGGTAATCTTCCTTGCCTGTCATATACCTTGAGCATCCACTGTCCCAATATCCAAAATCATTGACCTGCTTATGAATGCCTAGCACATCTGGTTGTTTAACAAGAATTGATTTATTCCTTGTAACAAACCCATGTTCATCCATTTGTGCCCTAAACACCTAATTTACCCCAATGGATTTAGTAATGACCTTTTCAAGAAATTTAAATTTGTTGCAGGTCAAAGAAACTCCAGTAAAATTAGGGTTTTGATCTTGTTTAGGTCTTCATGTTAAACTGGATGAAGCTTTAGACCCTTTCCCCTTAGGTTTTAAATACCTATTACTTGGTTTAACATAAGGTCTGACAGAAGCTAGTTGTGGCATTTTCATATCAAACCTAGATTTTTCAGTGGCTAGTTTGGTCTTGTCAGCGGACAAATTATTCCTGTCAGCGTATAAGTTAGGGTTTGCTATAGGAACCCATTGTCTGTTAGACCAAGTATTAGTCTTTTGAAAGGGTCTTTGTCCAAGGGTATTAGTCCCTCTAGAAAAGAAAGGAGCTGATCTTGTGGCCTGAGGACTTGGTTGGACAAAAGGTTTGGGTTTGACCATGGTTGACCTATTGTCAACGAGTAAAGAGTATCCGCTGACACAATTATAGGCCAAATGTGAGAAGCTCCCACATGTGTAACAAGCCTTTTTAGACACAAACTTAGGCTTGGACTGATAAAACCCTGTCCCATTAACACTTACTTTGATGTGGGGTGACCTAGGTTTTCTATACATTTCAGCATATTTGATAGTAGGTTTACTTTTTGGTGTTGAGCCAAGATTAATAGTTTTACCAGTGGTGGGGTTGGTCACAACAATGGATTTAGGTTCAATTGGGTCATCACTAAGCAGTTCACCCTTAACAAATAGAAAAGGGTTAGCTGCTTTCCATTGTTCTAGGTCAGTCACCTTTTTCCTATATTCCTCAATAGGAGTAAGCACACGTGGCGGAGGAATAAATTCCTTCTCTTGTAATTCAGGTATTCCAGTCTAAGAGAGATCCCTTTTAAGGACACCATAAAATTTTCCAGCAGGTGGTGGGATAGTAGCATACTCTTTCATCCCAATCCCAGACATGTCCACATGCTCTCTTTGCTCACTCACACATTTTTCTAGGGTTTGGCTAGCTTTTTCAAACTTTTCAATTTTTAACCCTACATTTTCTTTAGATCTAATGGCTTCATCTAACTTAAGTTGTAAATATGCTCTAGATTTCACTAAAGAATCCCTAGCCTCGTTACTAACTTTTAGATCTCTAGTCAAGACATTAATTTGATCTTTAAGTCTAATTCCATTTTCTTATACTCCTCAACCATCCCATCAGATTGAGCAAGACCCCTTTTATAGTTTTCTAGCCTGATTTCTACATCAAAGACATCTGATTTGTACTTAAAAACTTCTTTGTTAAGTTTTTTAGTATTTAACCTACATACCTTACTACAAAAAGCATCATCATATACCTCATTATCTGATGAAGAGGAAGAGTTGGCCATGAGAGCATATTGCACATGCTCTTCTTCCTTGTTAGCGATCAAGTCTTGATTTTGTTCTACTTCATCTGCCATAAAGCTCCAGTCCCCATCCAAGTCCATCAATTCCTTGCATGGCAACCATATCCTTTGATCCAGCATCTTCAACCTTAATGATCTGGCTTGAGCTCTTTCCATCATCAGTTCGACGTAGAGATCTGCATTCCCTCATGAAGTGTCCCATCCTATGACAATTATAGCATTCAACCTTGGATTTATCGAATCCAACAGTTTCCTTGCCATTGAATGTCATTCTCCTTCAAAACCTTTTGTTCCATCTATTGGCCCTTATACTAGCAAGTGTCATACTCCACTTAATGTCCATCTCTTCAAGATCAGCATCACTAATTTGCTCAAGATCCTCATAAGTAACTAGAGAACCATTGGGCAAGGCAGCAATGTATGCACACACAGTATCCAAGTCAATACCAGCTGGTTTGAGACTTGGGGAACCAACATTGTATGTGTCAGCGGCTGAAGATGAGCCGCTGACATATGTTGATCCAATGACTGGATGTACATTCAAGCTGTTGACATGTGAAACATTATCAGCGGGTTGTTAGTCATTGTGAGATATGAATGCCATATTTCCAGATGTTGCCATACTCCCTTGTTTGAGCATGGCGTCAGGTTCCATAGTCCTTAGTTGATTATAAATATCATCAAAGAAAGCATTCTTGTAGGACTTGGTGGCAATGATAGATTTTGCATGAATCTCCCATGCATCACCTAGACCTCTAAGAAAGGTAGCTGTGATATCTTGCTTATCAAGATCTGTTCCCATGAAAGCTAACTCGCTGGTAATATCTTGAAGACTACTTCTCACCTCACTTAGCTTCCTATAAGTACGAGCTTTGAAAACAGTATATTCAATCATTAACTGCTTCATCTTTTGTTTAACAGTTTCCTCATTACCACCATAGATGGTCTCAAGGGCTACCTAAAGATCCTTAGCAGATTCATACTTTCTAAGTTTATGTTGCTCCTTAGGACCAAGAGAAAGTTTGAGTGTACTCAAAGCTTTTATATCATTCCTTCTATTTGCTACTTCAGCAGCAGAAACAGCTCTTCCATCTTCAGGTTTTGGTTTGAGTTCATCTCCAGTTTGTTGAGCTGCTCTTCGTGTTTCTATAGTAGCTTGAATCTTTTCTTCCTTATCGAATTGATTACCAAAATCAATAACTTCCCAAAGAACATAGTTATCAACTTGTAGATATTGCTCAAAGTTGAATTTCCAAAGTTCAAAGTTATCAGGATCAAGTATGGGAATTTTGAGATTGTGATTTTATGATTTCGAAGGTACGGCTGAGGTGGACATGATGTTTGGATGATGTTAGGGTTTTGTGTGATTTAGGGTTTTTTTTCTTAATGATCAAAAGTTCCTCAACAAGCTCTGATACCACTTGTTGATCCCAAAGTTAGATCGATTAGCTTTGTATAATCGAGATAAATCAAGAGTAATACGTAGAGAAACTTTGTGTAATCAATAGTCTAAGTGTTATGCGGAATTAACACTTAAAACAAAGAACAAATCAAAACAAAGTATGTATACCAAACTTTCACTTCGATTGATAATAATGACTGCGTACAATGAAAGTGTGGAAAACGTATATCGATACCAAACCCCTAAGACCTCCTTTTATAACATAAGGAGTCTTGAACAATAATCTACCTATCAACTATTTTAGGAAAAGATAAACAATAAGAATACCATGTAGAACATATCTTTTCCTAAGTATACAAAACGTGTTAACTATGTAGATTGATATAGCTGGGAATTCCTTTGTTAGCGCCTTAATATCTCTTGTCAGCGTCCAATCTGTGAGCGCCTTAATTACTTTTTTTCAGTGACATAGTGACTTAGCTAATTTTATTCCCAACAGTGGAGATAGCAGATCTGGTAAAAAAAGGATAACTTTTAACTAAACTTTCCTCAGCGACATGTCGCTGGGGATACTTTTTGTTTTTGTCGTCTAGTAAAAATGGCGCCATTATGAAATTTTTGGGGAGGAATTTGTCGAATATTCCCCGGTGACATGTCGCTGGAGATTGTTTTACGCATGTTTGACTTGTCAACGCATACTTACCTACCTACTTTTGTCGTATATGGTCCAACCCTTCCCTGACAACACGTCTCCGGGATACTACCTATCAAATTTAATAAGTGTTGTTTATTTATTGTTTATTTAAATATAATTATTATTGTTTATAAAATAGTTATTAGTACTATTTATAAAATAATATCATCTCAGTTAGTTTAATTTCTCAATTCATTCCGGTCCAGTCGGTTTAGTATCTCGATTCATTCCAGTTCGGTCATTTTACTTTCTCGATTCATTCTGACTAAACCATTGAACATCTAACGTACAACCATAACATACCGAATCATCAGTTTATTTTCTCAATTCATTCTGGTCCAGTCGTTTTATTTTCTCGATTCATTCTGGTTCGGTCGGTTTACTTTCTTGTTTCATTCCGACTCGACCATTGAACATCTAACGTACAATCATAACATACCGACTCATCCGTTTAACATCTAACGTGTAACCATAACATATCGACTCATCCATTCAACATCTACCGTGTAACCATAACATACCGACTCATCGTTCAATATCTAACGTGTAACCATAACATATCGACTCATCCATTCAAAATCTAACGTGTAACCATAACATACCGACTCAACCATTCAACATCTAACGTACAACCATAACATACCGACTCATCCATTGAACATCTAAGGTACAACCATAACATACCGTATCATCCATTGAACATCTAACGTACAACCATAACCTACCGACTCAACCGTTGAACACATAACATGTAACCAATACATACCGATTCATCCATTCAACATCTAACGTGTAATCATAACATATCGACTCATTCATTCAAAATCTAACGTATAACCATAACAGACCGACTCAACCATTCAACATCTAACATACAACTTGAACATCTAAGGTACAACCATAACCTACCTACTCATCCATTGAAAATCTATCGTACAACCATAACATACCGACTCAACCATTGAACATATGACGTAACGTGTAACCAATACATCACGACTCATCCATTCAACATTTAACGTGTCACATAACATACCGACTCAACCATTCAAAATCTAACGTACAACCATAACATACCGACTCATCCTTTGAACATCTAAGGTACAACCATTACATACCGTATCATCCATTGAACATATAACGTACAACCATAACCTACCGACTCAACCGTTGAACATATAACGTGTAACCAATACACACCGACTCATCCATTCAACATCTAACATGTAACCATAACATATCGACTCATCCATTCAACATCTAACGTGTAACCATAACATAACGACTAAACCATTCAACATCTAACGTACAACCATAATATACTGACTCATCCATTGAACATCTAATATACAACCATAACATACCGACTCAACCATTAAACATATAACATACAACCATAGCCTACCGACTCAACCGTTGAACATATAAGGTGTAACCAATACATACTGAATCATCCATTGAACATCTAACGTACAACCATAACATACCGACTCATACTTGGTGGGAAAGCATTGGCGAGAAAACATTGTGTGACCCCCCAAATTGGTCAAATGCAGCGGATATAATATTTGGGTGTCACGTGGGTGGATCAATAGCAAATAGTACATAGAGCATCAGATAAAAGATTATCAAACATTTATTACATGACCAAGAGTGCAAATCCTTATTTTAAATAGTTCTGACATAAATTAAAGATTGTTCATGAGTCCCATATGAAAATCCCCAGATGCTTGCTAAGATGTTGTCTAATCAAATGCTACAGTCCATACATATAGTAACTACCTGCTTCAAACACCTGAGAAAAACATGCTTTTGAGGGTCAACAAAAATGTTGGTGAATTCATAGGTTTAGTTATATAGTTTGGATATAAATAGTCACTGAAACAGTAAGGCACAAAGCATTAATGTTTAAAGGTAATTATACTGCCTATTGCCCGAAACTAACACTTGACATAGTTGAGCCCTCAACAAATGAGAGCGCTTCGCCATCTAAACAGGCACCCATCAATAATAAGTGTTGACATGGTAAACACCTGTTGTCGCAGCCAAGGCACAGTGAGCATGACTCACCCAGGTGGGGAAGGTCAATCCCAAATAGATCTACTTATAACATTTAGGTAATCCAATGATTTTAATAGTTTCAGTTCACGGGTCATGAGGAATTCTACAATAGGCACATATAATCAAAGTTGATACAGTTCAGTTTATATCCATAAATCTGTTGCATGTTTTCTCCCCCAAAAAGGATTTAAAAGTTTGTCAATATATGAGAAGTGGGGCCATGAACTCACCTTAACAGTACAGTAATAGTCACAAGAATCTAGAGTAGTGCTCAACACACAGTCAACAACCTAGATAATCATACAGTCTCAGTAAAAGTATAACAGGTTGTACAAAGGTTACTGAAACATCAGTATATGCTTCTACTGGTTTTTAAGCATTTTATTAGGATATCCGTAGTTGGTTTATAGTTGTACAAGTTATAGTTGTATTTATTTTAAGTATAAAATAAATACTATAGTTTAATTTAATCAATCTAGTTTAATCAATATCCTTGAACTTGTACTATTCATAACATGATTTAAATATTTAATAAAATGGGTTTTATAAATATTTAAAGTGTAGGAAAAATAAATATAATTAATATATTTACTTTTGTAAGGCAGTCCTATTAAATTTATACCTCATTAGAAGTATACCATTTCGTTAAATTCACTGTTTCCGATATTTGTATAGTCATCACGTTATAGGTTGGAAAGATATATACAAGTGTCGGACCTTTATATTTAATTTGTTTTACCATTTTTTAGTATTTATGATATATATATATAACTAGGGTTTTATAAAGGTTTATTCAAGTTTAGGGAATGGCAAAACTAGTCCCCCAAATTAGTATAAATACCCCCGGTATTTACACAAACGCCCCTAGGGCTTATATAAGTTTCACAGTTTGACATTTCTAGTCCTTGTAGTGGTTAAGTTTTAGAGGTATTCCCAAGTTACAAAACAGCCCCCTAGGGCTTATATATGTTTCGGCTAAATACAAAACAGCCCCCTATGGTTTATATAAGTTTCGGCTAAATACAAAACAGCCCCCTAGGGTTTATATAAGTTTTGGCTAAATACAAAACAGCCCCCTAGGGTTTATAAATCTTTGTTAGTTGGCAAAAGGGGTCCCTATGGTTTTGGTTAGATACAAAAGGGGCCCAAAAGTAACTAGTTTAATATAAGTTTCCAAAATGCCAACAAAAGTCCTTCAAGTTTTGGATAAGGCCCAAAAAGGCACGAAAAGGTATTAGGGCTTGCAATAAGTTTACAAAATGGCACGTTTGGCCCTTATACTTGTTCATGTGTCGAAAACCCATAGGTGAGTTCCACAACTTGTCATATTTGGCATGGGGACACGTTATTTACATAAATGGCCCAAAATGTTTCCCATGCTAATTTATAAAGTGCCTAATGGGCTAAGGTGGCCCATAATGGCTCGGCTAAGGTATTAAGGCCTAGTGGGCTTGATTTTTGTGCTTAGCAATTTATTTAAGAGACTAAACCTGTCCTAAATAATGCAACCAAAATACACTTGGTCTTATTGGGCTTAAAATACGGCTTATACTAGCTTAGGGCTTAATGATGTCGTAGCTTATGGCTTATTCGGATTAATTACATGGGGTGCTTGGGTTTCCCATTAGATCTATTATTTCCATGCTTAACTTAATTCAAGAAACTTAAATCAAGTCATGATTTACTCTTGGCTTAAAAATTAGTCGAGAGACATAGGGTTTTTTAGCATGCCAAATCTTGTGAAATCCCTTAATTCTTAGTACTTGTTTATAGACATAAACATGACACGAGTCTTAACAAAATCATGCCCTAGGTTCGTTTAGTCTATCTTACGTGTGCATGCATAAGAAGTTACGTGAATGTCATGCATACGAAGTACAATAAACGAGGAAGGAAAAGAGGTGGGTACTTACTTGCTTAGACGAAAGTGGTGATGATAAATCAAGTAGTAACCGAGAGTTATATAAGGTTTGTAGCTTAGCCGTGACCTAGAGTTAGGTTAAGAAGATCTCCTAGTCAAGACTTGAGTAAACCGTGACCCTCTATCTTCTTTAATGCAAGATTCGGTTAACTTCAATGCTAGGGAGTAAATGTGGGATTGTTTGAGAATTATTGGAAGTAAATTAGATGTGAGTAAATGCTCTAGGATTTCATGTTCATGTTACTTGTTTTTGCTGAAGGTTTGTGCTCAAATGGGAGTGATTTAAGGTAGATATGAAGTGGTTAGGGAGATGAGTGTGGTGAGTGAGGGTTACACGTCTAGGAGAGAGGGAAAAGGAAGGATCTTGCCTTGTTTACTTAGGTACTATGTATATCTTGCTCTAGATTTCTGGTACACTTTCATTAATTGCCCAAAATGTACATTGGCCCATGGTTTGGGCATTAGGCCGACGGTTTTGGCAAGGGTCAAGGTGACTAGGTTCTTGCCATAATGTGGGAGTGTTGTACAAGTGAGATGGTGGGAGTATTCGGCTAATGGGGGGGTTTCTAGGGGACAACTAAGTACTTTCATTAATTGACAAATCCTAGTACAAGATCCTTAGTATGTAAAGTGTGATGTTTGGTTTTGTTGGAGTGCTCCTAGCCGTGGGTTGTATAACACATGTGGGGGAAATGTAGGTTTCAAAATATCTAGTATATGTTGAGTATTAGGTAGTGTTTAGTGTAAGGTTTGTGTCAAATGTAAATTGTGTACATGTTTCTAGCCGTGTAACATATATAAGGCTTCATGATTAAGTAGAAGCTAAGTGTGATCACTTGGTTAAGACAAAGTATAAGGTGGATGGAAACCTTCTAACTTTAAATATATGACATACACTAGATGTGTGAATTGTGGCCTTAGAAAGATTAAATATGACGGAAGTCTCTGATACATGGTTTTTGCTATTTGATATTTGCATTTTGTTAGGTTCAATTGTATTCTCTCGATATCCTCTCGAATTGATCTCGGTTCTAAGTGGAATGATTGTTCTTGGTTACTACAAAGGGGGTTTGGATTTTTAATCTACTAAAGGTTTAAATGCACGAAAATGTAAACTAAAATTTAAAAGCAATTAAATTAATAACAATTAAAGTTAATAACAATTAATAAAAACTTGAATTAAAATTAAAATTAAAATAAAAATAAAGAAACAGTAAGAAACAGTAACACAGTAACACTTAAACATACTCAAAGAAAATTGATTCGGAAGTTTGACCTTGATCCGGAACTTTTCACCCGGAAGTTTATCCGTAACTTTGTTCAGAAGTTTACTTAGAACCTTCACTCGGAACTTTCTTCGGAACCTTCACCCGGAACTTTGTTCGGAAGTTGATTCGGAACTTTCACTCGGAAGTCTTCACCCGGAACTTTAGTCGAAACTTGATTCGGAAGTTTATCCGGAAGTTTATTCGGAACTTTTGGTCCGGAAGTTTATTCAGAAGATTTAAAAGGAAGTTTATTCGGAACTTTTCAAAAACACATTCATTCGGAACTTTAAACTCATCCGGAACTTTCAGTTCATTCGGAAGATTTGTTCATCCGGAACTTTCAGCTCATTCGGAACTTTTTGTGTTCATTCAGAACTTTTGTGTTCATCCGGAAGTTGTTCATCCGGAACCTGGGAACACTCAAGAACAGAAACTTCACCCGAAGAACAGGGAAAACGATTTTAATCAAAAATCAAGCTAAATGAGTAAAAAGGTTTTACCAAACTAAACACAAATCATCTACCAACTACAAAGATCAAATCCCAATCATAAAAACACAAATTCAACAACTATTTAAAGATCATATCAATCAAATAAGAACTTAAACTTTAAACCAAATAAATGGAGATGAACAAGATGAAATGAAAGATTGATGTATTGAATGATTAAGGTTTTAACAATCACAAAACAAAGATTAAAATTACAAGATTGAAAAACAAAGATCAGAATCACCAAACACCCTAGTGGTGTTGGTGATACCTACGAACAAGAAGAGAGAAAAAGAAGGGAAAGGAAAAAACTAAAAAAACTGGATGAAAAGTGTGAGGGGGATTCCTTTTATAGGTGTCCCCTTTGGTTGGTGAGTGGGCTTTCTCCCGTTCTTCTTGTCTTCTCGTCTTTTCAGAAAAGCTGACGTTTTCGATTCTGATTCGGGATTTGTTGTCGATTAAATTCAACTCGTCTTTTAATTTCTTCGTTTAATAGACTTGAGTTTCTTCGACTTATGTAAATCTTCCATCTTTGGTCCTTTTCTTCGATAAATCGTCAAATAGGCCCAGTGACTTCAAATCTTTTACATCTCTTGGACAATAGACTTCGTCTTGAGTCTTTTTCTTCCATAAAACCCGTGCAATCCCATGTTTTCTTCAATAATCATCCGGTTGGCTCTGAAAACACAATAAACACAAAAACCACGCATAATTCCAAACAAATGATATTAAATACGCGTTTTGGTCTTGTTTTAGCCAGAATTAAGTGGTAAAAGGATGGGTGTTTACACACCTATCAAATCCCCTACACTTAACCATTGCCATGCCCTCATGCAATGCTTAGTGATAAAGCAATTTTACACTTTTCTCATAATTAATCAACCTTGGCCTTATTCAAATACTACTAAACAAAAATTAAAGTACTAAAAGAAATTAAAACTTTAAAGGAAACAAAAGGATAGAAAACCATTTTCACTTGAAAATAGCTACATGGAAATAACTTGCAAAGAGATCCAGGACTTACATTAGGGCTTTGGTGCTGCGAAGATTTATCACCCTCAAGTTTCACGTTCCCCAAACTAAGCTTAAAAACGAGATCATTGTTATTATAAGTTAGTAAATCAAACACTTACACACATGGCTTAATTATATGCTTAAACTCCCTTATTCCTAGGTGTATCTCTTATATTTTATTTTTGTCTTAGAATGATCATGAAGATGCATTTTTGGACTTATTTCGATAGTTTATTTAGGCAGAAAGCAAAGTATGACGATTTGATTAATAGTTAGCTAAAGGACAAAATCTCTTAAAACTGTTTCTCGGGATATCAAAAAGTTCATATCTTGGCATAACTCGGTTTACGATTTGAGACCTTTCTCGGGCTGATATTTGGCATGTACTTCATACTTCATATCTTAAGAGACGTGCTTGAGATAATGGTCTTCTCATCGTTAATAGAGTTTCTTCACTTGGAGACTTTTGATAGGTACTCCAACTTTGTTGACCACGACTTCATGATTATTTCTTTAATCTCTATTTGGGATTTTGAGATACAACGATCCGCCTCCTTTTCGGACTTGGATCTATTTATCCTCATACCTTGTTAGGGTCTTTTCGGATAGACTTCTCCATCATCTTTATGGGAGTTGATTGCTTTTCGTCGTGAGTCTTGATCCTTCATATTGACTTTGGGAATAATGCTTTTCACATCACCTTGGATCTTTAGCAATAAAATGGAATCCTCATGCCTTGTTAGGGCCTTTTCGGACTCGCCAATCTTCGCGCCCCGCTTCATAAGTTATGCCTTGGCTATGAACTCTTATCATTACCGAGCAACTTTTAAACGATCTTGGGCTAGAAGCTAAGTAACTTTTCAAATCGTACGACCTTACTTATTGCAGATAAATTATTAGCAAGTGATGGGAGAATAGGCAAATAATTACACCAAGTGAGCTTGTGCAAGAATACTGACTTATAATTGACTCTATCATTTCTCGTCCTCCACAATTTAAAATCTCAAGTAATGAGACTCGTGGATACTTAGCCTAATAAACCAATTGAGGTCTACAAGGTTAAGGATACTAGCTAGAATAAACTTGGATAAGTCTATTCGGGTTGAGTCAAAATAAATGCAACGGGCCTAATATATCAAAGATTTCTAAACTAGCTACATCACTTTACTAAAATTTGACTTAATTGCGGAATATATACATATGAAAGCAATAATAAAAATTTAAAAATTACGACTAAATGGCCAAAGTTAATAAAAAATTTGAAAAATGTTGAAAAATAGGATTTTCTGGTTAAATGAAGGCATTTTCATGGAAAAGTCCACTTAAAACTTCGATAGAAGTCCCCCCTACACTTAAGATAAACATTGTCCTCAATGTTTAAGCATGTGGGAAAAGTCTCCCCTACACTTATGACATTGTGCACGTTGGTTAACTCAAGTTAAGGAAGAGACGACTAAAGTGATCAATTTCAAATGTGAGTATGAAGAAAATTGAATCACTATAGTTGAGAGATAGAACCGGATTTCGGATAACACGGGAGCACGGTTCTTCAAAGTTTCCAAGAGTGCACTAATCCCTGTAATCACATCACCACACAAAAACGAAGAACCTATAGAGGTCCCCCTACACTTAGGGGGTAAAAACAGAAAAGGATAGATACTCGGGCTGCCTCCCGAGGAGCGCTTGTTTTTGATAACCGAGTCACGAGCCTGACTCGACCCAAAATTAGTTTATGGGGAACGTGGTGAGGGATGGAATCACCTCCTGAGAGGTGTCCTCACCAAAGTACAACTTCACTCGTTGGCCATTCACCTTAAAATTAGGTCCATCAGGTTGAGTGAGCTCGAGAGTACCATATGGAAAAATTTGGGCAATGGAGAATGGGCCGGACCAACGAGATTTCAGCTTGCCCGAAAAGATTTTCAACCGAGAGTTAAAAAGTAAGACTTTGTCTCCAACATGGAACTCTCGGTTCTTAATCTTAGAATCGTGAATGAGCTTAGTCCTCTCCTTATAGATCAAAGAATTCTCATAAGCCTCATTACGGAGTTCGTTGAGCTCATTGAGTTAGATCTTGCGTAGGTCACCGGCTTTGGTGATATCAAAATTAGCCCACTTCAAGGCCCAGTAAGCCTTGTGCTCCAACTCAATGGGGAGGTGGCACGCTTTCCCGTACACGAGACGATATGGTGCACAACCAATCGGAGTCTTGTATGCGGTACGAAAAGCCCACAAAGCATCATCAAGTTTATCAGCCCATGAGGCACGATGCTCTCCCACGGTTCTTTCCAGAATTCGCTTTAGTCCTCGGTTGGATATTTCAGCCTGGCCATTAGTTTGTGGGTGGTAGGCTGTGGAAAGACGATGATTTACACCATACTTAGCCATGACTCTTGCGAATTGGTCATTGCAAAAATGAGTCCCACGATCACTAATAATGGCACGAGGCACACCGAATCTAGCGAAAAGAGATTTCAAAAAGTTACAAACCACCCTTGCGTCATTAGTAGGTAAAGCTTTGGCTTCAACCCACTTTGAAACGTAGTCAACGGCGACAAGGATGTATTTGTTTCCTTTAGAAGAAGGGAATGGCCCCATAAAGTCGATACCCCAAACATCAAAGATTTCACATTCTTGAATGAAATTCTGAGGCATCTCGTCTTTATGTATGATCGTGCCTTGTTTTTGGCAATCCTCACAACGTTTAACCATATTGTAAGCGTCACGATATATGGAGGGCCAATAAAATCCCGAATCAAACACTTTTTTGGCGGTGTAGTTGGGACCAAAGTGACCACCGGTGGGTCCTTTGTGGCAAGCGTCAAGGATTTTTAAAGCTGCCGGTCCATCAACACATCGGCGAATAATCAAGTCGGCACATTGTTTGAATAGGTAAGGGTTGTCCCAAAAGTAAGTCTTAATGTCTTTGAAGAACTTCTTCTTTTGTTGGGATGTTAACCCGTCAACAAGAATTCCACCCGCCAAGTAGTTTGTAATGTCCGCAAACCACGGGGTTTTATCAGAATTCGAATTGATAGACATTAAGGTCTCCAAGGGAAAAGAATCATTGATTTCTTTGTTCGGATGATCCCCTTGGTAAGGATCCTCAAGTCTACTGAGATGATCCGCGGTTAGGTTTTCAGCTCCTTTCTTATCGCGAATTTCGATTTTAAATTCTTGGAGTAGCAAAACCCAGCGAAGAAGTCTTGGTTTGGAATCTTGCTTTGTCAACAAGTAATTCAACGCGGAATGATCGGTATACACGATTGTGGTGGAAAGGACAAGATAGGGGCGAAATTTTTCAAAGGCATAGACAACAGCTAAAAGCTCTTTTTCGGTTGTCGTATAATGCAATTGTGCCCCCGTCATTGTCTTGCTAGCGTAATGGATTGGTTGGAAGTGTTTGTTCATTCTTTGTCCCAGAACCGCTCCAATAGCAAAATCACTAGCATCGCACATCAACTCAAAGGGAAGCTCCCAATTAGGGGTAACCAAGACGGGTGCCTTAGTTAGCTTATCCTTAAGCGAGTTGAAGGCTTCAAGACACTCTTTGGAAAAGATAAAAGGAGTATCTTTTTCCAAGAGGTGGGTCATCGGGCGAGCGATTTGAGAAAAATCTTTGATGAATCGACGGTAGAAGCCCGTATGACCCAGAAAACTTCTCACACCCTTCACGGTTGAAGGTGGAGGCAACTTAGCGATAACATCGACTTTAGCATGGTCTACTTCAAGACCGGCTTTCGAGATCTTGTGTCCTAGCACGATGCCTTCTTTTACCATAAAATGGCATTTTTCCCAATTCAGAACAAGGCGAGTGTCTTCGCACCGCTTAAGCATACGTTCCAAATTGGCAAGGCAAGAAGAGAAGGAATCCCCGAAGACCGAGAAATCATCCATGAAGACTTCCATGGTTTGTTCAACCATGTCATGGAAGATAGCTAACATGCACCTTTGGAAAGTCCCGGGGGCATTACATAAGCCAAAAGGCATTCTTTTGTAAGCAAATGTGCCATAGGGACAAGTGAATGTTGTCTTCTCTTGATCTTGGGGATCGATGGGTATTTGGAAATAACCCGAGAAACCATCAAGAAAGCAGTAATATTCATTACCCGCTAAACGTTCAAGCATTTGGTCCATAAAAGGTAGAGGGAAATGATCCTTTCTCGTGGCATCATTGAGTTTGCGGTAGTCTATACAAACTCTACACCCAGTAACGAGACGAGTGGAAATCAACTCGTTGTGTTCATTGGGAACAACGGTTATTCCGCCCTTCTTGGGCACACAATGGATTGGACTAACCCATGGTGAATCCGAAATAGGGTAAATCATACCCGTATCAAGAAGTTTGATAACCTCTGTTTTGATGACTTCATGTATTTTTGGATTCACCCTCCGTTGGCTTTGAATTGTGGGCTTAAAGTCGTCCTCCATGAGAATTTTGTGTGTGCAGAAGTGAGGATCAATTCCGCGAATATCAGAGATTTTCCAAGCAATAGCCTTCTTGTGATCTTTAAGCACAGCGATGAGGCGAGTGTTCTCTTCATCTTTCAAATCCTTCGCGATAATGACGGGCGACTTCTTCTCTTCTTCAAGGAACACGTACTCGAGATGAGGCGGCAACTCCTTAAGTTCTAAATCCGGAGGATTTTCGACGGGAGGCGTATTCGAAGTCGGAGTATCGATAGCAATGACCGTGGGAGATGGAGGAGAAGGATTGTCTTCGTTGAGAAGGTTATCAAAGAAATGCATGTCTTCATCCCCATCGGTGGGAGAATCATCATTAGCTAAGTTCACATCTCCCATGGTGGCTTCAAGGTTGTTCCAAAACAAATCACTTTTTCCAAATAGAGACAGTGATGAATCAATAGAGGAAACGGTTTCAACATTGGGAAGAGAGGTAGGAATACTCTTGCAAGCATTTTGGAAGTGTTCTTCACAAGCTTCATCCAGAACGTCAATACAATTAACACTCTCGTATGAACAAGGTTGTTTAGACAACTTTCCCATGTTGAAGACGATTTTATCGTCACCCACTCTCATGATAAGCTCACCGGCTTCAACATCGATGAGAGTGCGACCGGTCCTCGGGAATGGACGACCCACGATCAAGGGAACACGAGGGTCCATCTCGTAGTCGACGACGACGAAATCGGCAGGAAAAGTGAATTTGTCGACTCCTACAAAGACGTCTTCGGCTATCCCCACTGGATAAGCAACCGTACGGTTAGCTAATTCCAAAGTCATTTTGGTGGGGACTAGCTCAGGGAGAGATAATTGCTTCCAAACGCTTAGAGGCATAAGATTAATACTGGCACCTAGATCGGCTAGGGCCATGTAATTCTCTACTCCCGGGAAATTGCAAGGGATTAAGAAACGACCCGGATCACCAAGCTTGGTTGGCAATTTCCTTAAGAGCACTGCAGAGCAATTCTCATTAAGTTGGGTGTTAGCAATATCAAGAAGCTTTTCCTTGTCACTCAGAAGATCTTTAAACATTTTCGCGTACTTAGGCATGTGAGCGAGAGCCTCAGCGAAGGAGATGTTGAAATTCAGTTGTTTAAACATTTTAAGAAAGTTCAAAACCTGAATATCGTCCTTGCTTTTGAGCTTCTCTTTCCTCAACCTAGATGGATAAGGTATATTGGAAGAAGAGGAAGGCTTTGGGAGAATAGGATCACTCACATCCTTGGGCGGAGGAGGGGGTAGAAGGAAGAGGTGGAGAAATTGGGGAAGGAGGAGGATGAGGAATAGAAGCAGGTGACTCGTTCTCCTTAGTCACAACCACCGGTGGAGGTATAGGAAGCTCGGGTTCCTTGGTACCTTTGCCACTGCGAGTGGTGATTGCTTTCATCTCCCCTCTTGGATTCACAACGGTGTTACTCGGAAGGGTACCCGAAGAAGAGGGTTGATTACCTTGGAAGAAACTAGCCATCATGTTCTTCAAGTCATTAGTTTGGCTATCCAACGTATTTCTCATGTCGGCTCTTAGATCATTCCCTTGTTTGACCAGGTCTGCTTTCAAGTTGAGTACTTCACGCTAAAGGTTTCCCACGATCACATCGTTCGTCCTCATGTAAGTTTCCACTTCTTGGTGTAGAGCGGTGGGTTGGTTGGGAGGAGCATTGTATGCGGGTGGTTGATAAGCAGGTTGTTGGTAAAATTGGTTGTTACGTTGAGGTGGTTGTTGCTGCTTGTGAGGTGGTATGTATGGTGTACGAGGTTGTTGTTGTTGTTGAGGAGGGCGATTGAGGTTTTGTTGTTGGTTTGGGTTGTTTGGTGGAAAACCGGGTGGGGAAAGATAATTGTTAGAGCGGTAGCTAAGCAAGTTACGGTCACCTTGAGGTCGAGCTTGATAAGCGGGTTGAGGATAGGTGCCATAAGCTGCATTCACATTCTCAGCAGGGTAGTCTTGGGTGGCGGTACAAGTGGTGTAAGAGTGAGGACCCCCGCATATTTCACATGGTTGGTTAACAGCACTGACTTGAGCGTTTTTAGCGTTGCTGCTGTTGTTGTTGTTAACGGTGTGGGTGACAAGCGATTCAAGAAGCGTAGTGATTTTGTCAAGTCGCTTGTCGCTGTCACTAGTGCTAGCACTAGCGACATTGGTCCGAACACTCTTGGTTTGCACACGAGACTTATTCTCAATGATATCCCAAGCAGCATTGGAAGTCTTAGCCAAAAGATTACCCCCCGAGGCACTGTTTAGTGAATCTTGGTCACTCATGCTTAAACCATTGTAAAAAGTATTAATTTGATGCACTTTGGTAAAACCATGTTGTGGGCATTTTCTTAAAAGATCTTTAAAACGATCCCAAGATTCACTGAACGACTCATCGTACTTTTGTTCAAAATTTATGATTTCATTCCGCAAAGCGGTAGTACGAGAGGGTGGGAAAAAGTAATTGATAAAATTTGTCTCCAAATCCGTCCACGAGAGAATACTTTGTGGCGGTTCTTTAGCAAGCCAATGTCGGGCTTGTCCCTCTAAAGAAAAGGGAAAAGTTGTAACCGGATAACCTCTTGTGGAACACCATTGAATTTGACCGTGTTGGTGAGTTGCAAGAATCTCTTGATATGGTCATGTGGATCATCAATGGTATGCCCCAAGAATGGTTGAGCAGAGACCATCTGGATAAAGCCTGATTTGAGCTCAAAGTTGTTGGCTGCAATCGCTGGTATAACAATTGGATCAGTGTTGCCATCTACATGAGCTTGCAGCAGTTCAATCATCGGGCGATTATCCGGTAGAGGCTCATTGTTGTTGTTATTATTCATGTTGTTGAAAGGTGGGTTGTTGTTGTTATTATTGTTGTTTGGAGGTGGTATGTTATTGTTGTTGTGTACACCGGCCATGTCTAAGTGATCGAGAGGCTCGGGCTCTTGATAAGACGTGGATCGAGTGCGCATACACCTGCAAAAGAACTAACAAGAAAAACAAAGCAAAATATTTTTGGTTTTTTATGTTTTTTACTTTTTAGGATTTTTGAAAATTTTATATTTTTTTAGTGTTTTTGAAAATTTTTATGAAAAAGTAACGTTCACGGGGAACGGATCCCAAAATCCAAGTTCTCACAAAAAACTTTTGATCTTAACGAGAAGAGCCGGCAGCGGCGCCATTTGATACATGGTTTTTGCTATTTGATATTTTCATTTTGTTAGGTTCAATTGTATTCTCTCGATATCCTCTCGAATTGATCTCGGTTCTAAGTGGAATGATTGTTCTTGGTTACTACAAAGGGGGTTTGGATTTTTAATCTACTAAAGGTTTAAATGCACGAAAATGTAAACTAAAATTTAAAAGCAATTAAATTAATAACAATTAAAGTTAATAACAATTAATAAAAACTTGAATTAAAATTAAAATTAAAATTAAAATTAAAATAAAGAAACAGTAACACAGTAACACTTAAACATACTCAAAGAAAATTGATTCGGAAGTTTGACCTTGATCCGGAACTTTTCACCCGGAAGTTTATCCGGAACTTTGTTCAGAAGTTTACTCAGAACCTTCACTCGGAACTTTCTTCGGAACCTTCACCCGGAACATTGTTCGGAAGTTGATTCGGAACTTTCACTCGGAAGTCTTCACCCGGAACTTTAGTCGGAACTTGATTCGGAAGTTTATCCGGAAGTTTATTCGGAACTTTTGGTCCGGAAGTTTATTCGGAAGATTTAAAAGGAAGTTTATTCGGAACTTTTCAAAAACACATTCATTCGGAACTTTAAACTCATCCGGAACTTTCAGTTCATTCGGAAGATTTGTTCATCCGGAACTTTCAGCTCATTCGGAACTTTTTGTGTTCATTCGGAACTTTTGTGTTCATCCGGAAGTTTTGTTCATCCGGAACCTGGGAACACTCAAGAACAGAAACTTCACCCGAAGAACAGGGAAAACGATTTTAATCAAAAATCAAGCTAAATAAGTAAAAAGGTTTTACCAAATTAAACACAAATCATCTACCAACTACAAAGATCAAATCCCAATCACAAAAACACAAATTCAACAACTATTTAGAGATCAAATCAATCAAATAAGAACTTAAACTTTAAACCAAATAAATGGAGATGAACAAGATGAAATGAAAGATTGATGTATTGAATGATTAATGTTTTAACAATCACAAAACAAAGATTAAAATTACAAGATTGAAAAACAAAGATCAAAATCACCAAACACCCTAGTGGTGTTGGTGATACCTACGAACAAGAAGAGAGAAAAAGAAGGGAAAGGAAAAAACTAAAAAAAAACTAAAAAAACTGGATGAAAAGTGTGAGGGGGATTCCTTTTATAGGTGTCCCCTTTGGTTGGTGAGTGGGCTTTCTCCCGTTCTTCTTGTCTTCTCGTCTTTTCAGAAAAGTTGACGTTTTCGATTCTAATTCGGGATTTGTTGTCGATTAAATTCAACTCGTCTTTTAATTTCTTCGTTTAATAGACTTGAGTTTCTTCGACTTATGTAAATCTTCCATCTTTGGTCCTTTTCTTCGATAAATCGTCAAATAGGCCCAGTGACTTCAAATCTTTTGCATCTCTTGGACAATAGACTTCGTCTTGAGTCTTTTTCTTCCATAAAACCCGTGCAATCCCATGTTTTCTTCAATAATCATCCGGTTGGCTCTGAAAACACAATAAACACAAAAACCACGCATAATTCCAAACAAATGATATTAAATACGCGTTTTGGTCTTGTTTTAGCCAGAATTAAGTGGTAAAAGGATGGGTGTTTACACACCTATCAGTCTCATATGTTTATAAATATACTAAATCGACAGTAAAATTTAATGAGAGATTGAAGCTTCATAGAATTAATGGAGTGAGGTTACATTAAGTTCAAATAGCTTGTGCACACAATGGGACAAAGTCAAAAGGTAAAAACAGGGGTTTTACAGCACATTCCCGTTATTTTAGCTTTGTCCTCAAAGCTTAGATCAACGTCATTGGTCAGGTGAACAAGTGTGGATACTTGGTCTTGAATGAGTCTTCTCGTTCCCAAGTGAACTCAGGACCTCTCCTCGAGTTCCATCGTACCTTGACCAATGGGATTCGGCTATCCTTCAACTTTTTAACTATTCTTTCCATGATTTCCACAGGGTCTTCCGTGAACTGGAGCTTGTCGTCAAAGTGTACTCCTTCCAATGGCATGGCTAGAGGCTCATCAGCATAGCACTTCTTCAGGTTTAACACGTGAAAGGTGGAGTGCACTCGACTCAATTGTTGGGGTAACTCCTAACGGTAAGCGACTTCCCCGATTCTGGCTATCACTTTAAAGGGGCCTACATAACGTGGGTTCAGTTTTCTACGTTTATCGAACCATACAACTCCCTTCCATGGCGATACCTTGAGCATTACACGGTCACCTACTTCAAACTGCATAGGTTTTCGTCTCTGGTCTGCATAGCTCTTTTTTCGATCGCGGGCGGCTTGGATTCTTTGCTTTATAAGGACTATCTTGTTAGTAGTTTCCTAGATTAGTTCTGGTCCTGTGAGTTGGAATTCGCCTACTTCTGCCCAACACACTAGGGAACGGCATTTCCTACCATATAATGCTTCGAAGGGGGCAGCCTTGATGCTAGCATGGTAACTATTATTGTAGGAAAATTCCACCAAAGGGATGTGATTGACCCAACCATTCCCAAAGTCAATCACGCATGCTCGTAGCATGTCCTCAAGGGTCTGAATTGTCCGTTCGCTTTGACCGTCGGTCTGCGGGTGGTAAGCAGTACTCATATCTAGGATTGTTCCCAAAGCTCGTTGGAAAGCCTTCCAGAAATTGGATGTGAACCTACCGTCCCGGTCATAGATTATTGAGACGGGTATTCCGTGCTTAGTCACTACCTCCTTCAGATATGTCTTGGCTAGTTTTGTCAGGGAGTCAGTCTCCCTGATGGGCAGAAAGTGCGCGGATTTGGCGAGTCGATCGACGATCACCCAAATGGTGTCATAACCGTGGTATGACCTTGGAAGCTTGGTGATGAAATCCATAGTGATATTCTCCCATTTCCACTTGGGTATCTCTGGCTGAACTAGTAAACCAGATGGTCTTTGGTTTGACGCGAGAGCAAGTCAGACATTTCTGGACGTAAGTGGCGATGTTCGCCTTCATGTTTGGCCACCAGTATAACTTTTTCATATCCTGATACATCTTTTCAGATCCAGGATGTATGGAATACTTGGATTTATGGGACTCGTGCATGATCACGTTCCTCAAATTCCCATAACAAGGTAACCAACTCCTCTCATGCAAGCACAGGGTTCCATCCGCTCTTGGCTCTAACTTTTCTTTGGTGAGGTCGGCCCTAAGCATACCTTCAATATCTTCCTTTACGAGGTTTTCAGGCTTCTGAGCTTGTGTCTGAGCTTCTAGAATTTGCTTGGGTAGGTCCAGGCTAATCGTTACGACTAGTGCTCGGACCCTCATAGGAGTATCGGTCTCCTTACGGCTTAGAGCGTCAGCAACCACGTTTGCTTTACCGGGGTGGTATTTGATCTCGCAATCGTAATCGCTTAGGAGTTCAATCCAACGTCGTTGCCTCATGTTTAGCTCATTTTGATCCAGTATGTGTTGTAAGCTCTTATGGTCGGTATGCACCATGCACTTGGTTCCGTACAGATAGTGTCTCCAGATTTTTAAAGCAAAAACCACAGATCCAAGTTCTAAATCATGGGTAGTGTAGTTTTTCTCATGTTTCTTTAGCTGTCTGGAGGCGTACGCGATCACCTTCGTTCTTTGCATCAATACTGCTCCCAAGCCCTTGTGTGACGCATCACAATATACCACGAAGTCGTCATTGCCCTCGGGTAAGGCCAGAATAGGTGCACTGCACAGCTTCTCCTTGATTAGTTGGAAAGCTGACTCTTCCTTTTCTCCCCAGTCAAACTTTATTCCCTTCTACGTGAGTTTGGTCATTGGTTTTGCTATCTTGGAAAAACCTTCGATGAACCGACGGTAGTATCCGGCAAGGCCTAGGAATTGACAAATTTCTGTTGGTGATTTAGGAGATGCCCAATCCTTGACAGATTCAACCTTTGCTGGGTCTACATGAATGTCGTCCCTGTCAATAACATGGCCGAGGAATTGTACCCTGGAAATCCAGAATTCACATTTGGAGAACTTGGCGTACAACTATTCCTCCTTAAGTACCTTCAGAACTTGTGTAAGGTGTTCCTCGTGCTCATGTTTATTATTAGAATAGATGAGTATGTCATCTATGAAGACTATCACGAACTTATCCAGGTATGGTCTACACACACGATTCATTAGGTCCATGAAGATTGCAGGAGCGTTGGTCAACCCAAAAGGCATGACCTGGAATTCGTAATGGTCGTAACGAGTCCTGAAATCGGTTTTTGAAATATCCTCCTCCCTGACTCTCAATTGATGGTACCCAGATCGCAGATCTATCTTGGAATACACACTTGACCCTTGCAGCTGGTCAAATAAGTCGTCAATGCGGGGGAGTGGATAACGGTTCTTTATAGTTAACTTATTCAGTTCTCTGTAATCAATGCACATTCGAAACGAACCATCTTTCTTTTTGACAAATAAGATTGGAGCTCCCCATGGTGAGGAACTAGGTCAGATGAATCCTTTGTCAGATAATTCTTGAAGTTGTTCTGCCAGTTCTTTCATCTCTGATGGTGCTAATCGATAAGGAGCTTTTGCTACAGGTGCAGCTCCTGGAATCAAGTCGATCTGGAATTCCACCTGTCGGGCTGGTGGTAGACCTGGTAATTCTTCAGGAAAAACTTCGGGGAAATCCCGGACGATAGGTACGTCCTTGATTTGCTTCTTTTCGAGTTTGTCTTCTTCATCTACCTGGGAGATATGTGCCAAGAAGATGGGACATCCTCTCGATAAATATCTCTGGACTTTGGTACAGGATAAAACACTGAGCCTAGTGTCAGCAAGGTCGGTATTACCATCACCTCGAATGATCAAGGTCTCATTTCCCCATGGCAAACGGACTAGTTTCTCGTCGCAGACGATTACTGCGTGGTACTTAGCTAACCAGACCATACCAATGATGATATCGAAACTGCCTAGGTTCACTAGGATTAGGTCAATATTAAATGGGTGGTTGGAAAGGTTCAGGGTACAACCCCTAACAATAGTTTCGGCTTCTACGATCTTAACGTCTGCTAATTCTACCGAGAAACAGCGGTCTAATGTGGAAGGGATAACCTCTAATATGTTACTAAATTCAGTAGAAACAAAGCTCATGTCTGCTCTAGTGTCAAATAGAATGGATGCGTAACGATTATTTAGTAAAAATGTACCAGTAACCACGTTGGAGTCTGGGTTGGCTTTTGCATTGCCCACCACGTATACTCTGGATGTGGATCCTCCATTGCTCTTGTTCTGATTAGCCAACTTGGGGCAGCCTGGTCTCACATGTCCGTGTGCTCCACACTCGTAGCATACGACTCCTTTCTTTGGACCACTGTTACTTCCTCCTGTAACACTACGGTTTCCTGACTGTCCATTCCCAAATCCACGGGCATTAGATCCACCTCGATTATTGCTCCTAGCAATAGGGTTGGGTCGGATCTGTTGGGAATTAATTTGATGAGACAAAACAAGAATAATGAAACAAGAAGGACTTATAAGCAAATATCAAACTTTACAAGAATATGGAGCCCTTTCATACAACAAGGAGGACTTATTAGCAAAAGATGGAGGGACTTCTAATGTAATTAAAGTTTTCTTGTAAGAAAAGTCTTGTATTCTATTATATAAAGAATACACAGGCGTAGGTTTTCATCATCTCATAATTCACAATGTAGTCATAAAGCGTGTGTCGTGTGTTCTAGACGTGTGTGTTCTTGTAAATACGTCTAGGCTTTGTTACTTGTAATCGTTTGAAGTTTAATACAAGTAATCGTTGGAAAAGAAACACCTTGTTCATAATCAATGTTCTAATTCCGCTATGTTTATCATATGAACGTTGATTATCCTAGTAAGCTTAATCGATCCGTGATTTATGGTTTCCACAATTGGTATCAGAGAGGGTGGCTCTCGATGCTAGGATCAAAAAGGTGTTCGAGTCGAAGAATGAAGATCGAAGCTTAAAAATTCGTGTTTGTTTTTAAGTTCGGATCTCACTGTGAAGCCATGTTCAAACAGTCATAACTCCTTCGTTAACCGTTGGATCGACGTGAAATTCAAACTGTAGGTTCTTGGCATATATGTCATGAATCTCACCGGAGCGATCGTCGATTTGATAAGTTATGAGTGAGTTATTAGTCGTCGAAGTTCGCTGCAGAGAAAGGTGAAAATTTTCTGTTTTTATGTTTTTTTATTAAATACGATTTAGGGTTTCTTCCCCTAAACCCTAGATCGATTTTAAAAACAGAAAAGAGATGTTGCTGTCATATATACGATTGTTTGTTGCTTAGATCATGATGTTAAAGAAAGTAAATTAGGGTTTATCTCAAAACCTTAAATCGGTGAACAAGCTGGCGTGATATGATCGAAGTTTTTATGATGGTTTGATCGTGATGTTCAAAGAATGATTGCTGGTACTCAATGTGTGAAGCAGATTCACACTTTATATGTGATGATTAGGGTTTATGTAAAACCCTATACTATTAGCAGCAGCAGGTTATTATAATTCGAAGCAACAATAGGTTATGCTGTTGTTTGGTTCGGATCTGCTTGTATGTATCAAAGAAAAACAAAAGCGTGTGGCAGTAGTAAAGAAGCGGATTTGATCGTGGTCTTATAAGGAATGAAGAAAACTCGCATGGGATCAAGATTATTATTATTATCACATTGATGATTGAATAATAAATTAAAGATTGTGACATATAAAGACGTGAATAATGCTAGGATGTGTGATTGAGAAGAGTGGGCCGTAAGCTTTGATGTTTCTATTGTGTTCACATGAGTGACAAAATGTGTCTCCCTTTTGGAAGTAAGGTACGTATTGGCTCATATACTTTATTGCTTAATCTAATACTTTGATTCACGTGAGGAAAGAAAGAAGCATATTGTGTATGAATTAGTGAGTTCACGTGGGAGTACAAATAAAAAGGGACGTGAGCAAGTAGTCTGTTGGCTGTGATGTTTGATAGTAACTGCTGCTAAGTATATTGATGTGGTAATTGAAGATGAAGACAAAGGAAGAGTGGTACAGTGGAGTATTTTAGCCGCTTTCATGTTATTCGTAGCCACAGATGGTGTCAGTAGAGTCGAGCCGCTGACGGGAATAAAACACGCGCTGACAACGTCGCCGCTGACAAGTATAAATCTACACGCTGACAGCGTGTTGTCTAATATATGGTTTTCAAACGCTGACACGTATTGTCCGATATATGGTTTTTAAGCGCTGACAAGTATCGTTCGATATCGGACAATACATACAGAAGATATATTGGATGACTCAGGATCTCGGACAGAACTGTCTGTTTAAAAATTTTATGGCTCGTTTTGGAAGATTGTGTTTGGTGCAATGAAGTTTTATTTGATTATGTGACAAGGCTAACCTTGCGGTTACGTACCGACTTGGATTAGAAGCAGAACGCCGACAGAGGCAGCAGTTGCATAAAAGAAGAAGATGATATTGTACCTAGATGATTTTCATTGCAAATTGGAGGTTTCGATGAAGAGGTTTGATTATTGCTTCTTTGGTGTTGGAGTTGTTTTTCGCAGGTTTGTATTTTATCATATCTCAAAAGACTCACCTCTCTTTTGAGATAACTTGCTTGTTCGTTTAAATGTTTGGTGACGAAGACTTGTCATAACACTTGAAGGAGTTACATTATCGTGCTCAGTGTCTCACAAAGGATGAGGATTTTGACAAGAGATCATGGTCTGCTTATATTTACTCTCATCATATAAGTTCGACGTCACATGGATAGTGCAAGATATAAGGTACAAGCTTGGGAGATTCCACTTCTTCAACAAATAGGTTATATTCGTTTTTATTCATTCGTAATCTACAATTAGAGTCTACATGGTTCGTGATTCATTTACATGCACCACTTAAGGGGAAGCGTTTATTAGTTGTTTATCTTTAGAAGACCCCTATTGGATGAGACAAAAAGGGGAAGAAGATTCAAATATCAAGGTATACAACTTATTTTATGTGGTGATATGTTTTACAAGAAATCTTACTTTAAGGGGAAGCTTGTTTCATTCGTGAAAGATCAAGATTTGAAGATTGGTTTTGTCATCATCAAATAGGGTAAGATTGTTGGGAATTAATTTGATGAGACAAAACAAGAATAATGAAACAAGAAGGACTTATAAGCAAATATCAAACATTACAAGAATATGGAGCCCTTTCATACAACAAGGAGGACTTATTAGCAAAAGATGGAGGGACTTCTAATGTAATTAAAGTTTTCTTGTAAGAAAAGTCTTGTATTCTATTATATAAAGAATACACAGGCGTAGGTTTTCATCATCTCATAATTCACAATGTAGTCATAAAGCGTGTGTCGTGTGTTCTAGACGTGTGTGTTCTTGTAAATACGTCTAGGCTTTGTTACTTGTAATCGTTTGAAGTTTAATACAAGTAATCGTTGGAAAAGAAACACCTTGTTCATAATCAATGTTCTAATTCCGCTATGTTTATCCTATGAACGTTGATTATCCTAGTAAGCTTAATCGATCCGTGATTTATGGTTTCCACAGGATCTGAGTAACAGCATTTACCCGGCAATCGCAAACAAAGTGGCCAACTTCTCCACATTTGTAACAAGACTTGCATGGACTACCCACCTTGTGATGAAAATGACATGTCGTGCACATAGGTTTGGTGCCTTCGTAAATCTTTGAATTGGTGGGGGAGATTGCACTATAAATCTGTCCGGCGTTTTGCCTCTTTGGAGTTGGGTGGTAATGACTACGGGCATTGTCGTCCAACTTTCTCTTGTTCTCAGAATTTCTCTCGGAGATGGTGCGGGTTCTCTTGTTGATTAATTTGGTAGCAAATTCCATGGCTTTCTCGACGATAGTGGGCCGTGAGGCGAGAACGCTATCATGGATGGCGTCGGGGAGTCCTCCAACATATTTCTCAATCTTCTCCTCCTTCTCGGGAAACATCCTAGTACACATGAGGGTCAATTCTTGGAATCTTTGGTTGTATAACATGATGTCATTATTCTTACACCTAAGATCCCATAGCTCAACTTCCAGTTTCTTCATTTCGCCCCTCGGACAGTACTTTTCCGTCATTCTCTCCTTCAGATTTGTCCAGTTCAGAGTGTAGGCAGCGTCATGTCCTAGAGTAACAACCACAGAATTCCACCATGTGAGCGCACTTTCAAGCAGTGTGCAGGTGGCGAACTTGACTTTGTTCTCGTCAGCGCAGTCGCTGATGCGGAATACGGTCTCTAGTCTTTCAAACCATTGCATCAGCTCTACCACGCCTTCGTTGCCCCGATAGTAGGATGGCTTGCACTTGAGGAAGTTAGGGTAAGAACAACCTCGGGTGGTATTATTATTCCTACGGTTATTGGAATTCTCGCTATCGTCCATGTTTCGGCTAGCTGCCATAGCGGTGGCGATACCTTGGTCAATCAATTCCCTAAGTTGGGCAGTGGTGACATTATGGGTGGCATCGTCATTAGGGAGATTATCAGTAGGGTTATTAGCAGGATTATTGGCTGGATTATTGGCAGGATTATTGGCAGGATTAGTGGCAGGCGTCTGCCTAGTGATTGCCATTTGTCTGTAGTCCTACACAAAATGAAACCGTTAGCTTCAATGTTAGTACAATTATATATTATTCGCATGAGCAAACCTGTATACAATAATTACAACAATTTGAATAACCTGTCACATTTTAATGATACAACACATGATATAACAAAAGAGAGTGAGCATATGTCATTTCCTGAGAGAAAGTACACATAACATCAGGTACAACCGATCCAAGACAGAAGCACAGTACGTCTGTCTGGGGTGGTGGTACGCACAGTCTAAAATGAAATATATACAGACACCTATCTAAGAGAGTACAGTACTGATAGGCTACAAAAGCTGCATGAAAATAAAAGTAAATGAAATCCTATATCACGATAGCTGGGATGAAACCCCAAGCTTATCATGATGTACATGAGATCTAGTACATCTAATCTATGCTGGTCTAACGGATCCGGTGGAGGTGCCTGGTACAGAGGGTGCTGGTGGAGCTGCTGGTGCTGGCATAGCGTCCTGCAAAGTGATCATGGCAAGTCTGGTCCTCTTGACGTGGCGGAGAGTCTGAACTAGCTGAGCCCCGAGGGTGTCCAAAGCTCCCCTAAGGTGAGCTGTCTCTAAAGTAACCCCATCATGACGAACAATCGCCAAGTCAAAGAACATGGATAGGGACTGCTCGTGGGCTGAGAGGGAAGCATGAGTCTGCTGTTGTCGGCTCTCCAAGGTGTAGATGCGGTGGATGGCGTGGTCATACTCCGTCATGAGCCACTGAAGGGCATCATAAACTGTAGTCCATGTCCCCCTGGCAACCTGGGCTTCTGCCCACGTAGTCCAGGTCAGGGAATCCAGACGCTCTCGTAAGATCGAGCGCTCAGCCTGACTAGCCGCTAGTAGACCGTGAACATCGGCCATATCCTGAGCATGCTGGGCTGTCAAAGCCGCTATCTGAGCCTAGACAGGATCCACCTGTCTAGTCCCAAATCCCTCTCCGACCTCAAAGATGGAGGTCGGGGTCGTCTCATACCTCCTCTTACGAGGGGGTAGAGATCCAGGAGCATAACCCTGGAGTGATGACGAGGGTGGTAAGGGCGGTAGGGTATGGGTCACTGGGTCCTCCTCCTCAACAGGGGGGTCAAAGTAGTAGGCGGGGAAGAAATAGTGGGGACCACTCCAGCAGGCAGACTGTCCTCAGAATCCGAGGCGGACAACCACCCTGGTAACACGGATGTCGGTGATGTCATAGTATCTCTAAAAATCATCATTTTTAACTGACGTAAGTGTATGCTTAAAAGTTTTAAAATAGTAACTTTATGTTATAATAGTTGTAGTGAGTATTCCCTTCACACAACGTGTTAGGGTTTAATTAATACTTATCAGATCATTTAACCAAGGTTAAAATCAATGCACACATAGATCACATGAGAAATGTATGCTCTACGTCCTATATGCTTAACTATTCTAGTCCCAAAAGAAAAATCCCAAAGATTTTTAATGTAGTTATAGTCCAGTTTATATAAAAACTTTATTTTTATATTTATAAACTTTTTTTAGTCTGGTTCTCTATAACTTTTGCTCTGATACTATTCTGTGACACCCCCAAATTGGTCAAATGCAGCGGATATAATATTTGGGTGTCATGTGGGTGGATCAATAGCAAATAGTACATAGAGCATCAGTTAAAAGATTATCAAACATTTTTTACATGACCAAGAGTGCAAATCATTATTTTAAATAGTTCTGACATTTAAAGATTGTTCATGAGTCCCATATGAAAATCCCCAGATGCTTGCTAAGATGTTGTCTACTCATATGCTACAGTCCATGCATATAGTAACTACCTGCTTCAAACACCTGAGAAAAACATGCTTTTGAGGGTCAACAAAAATGTTGGTGAATTCATAGGTTTAGTTATATAGTTTGGATATAAATAGTCACTGAAACAGTAAGGCACAAAGCATTAATGTTTAAAGGTAATTATACTGCCTATTGCCCGAAACTGACACTTGACATAGTTGAGCCCTCAACAAATGAGAGCGCTTCGCCATCTAAACAGGCACCCATCAATAATAAGTGCTGACATGGTAAACACCTGTTGTCCCGGCCAAGGCACAGTGAGCATGACTCACCCAGGTGGGGATGGTCAATCCCAAATAGATCTACTTATAACATTCAGGTTATCCAACGATTTTAACAGTTTCAGTTCACGGGTCATGAGGAATTCTACAATAGGCACATATAATCAAAGTTGATACAGCTCAGTTTATATCCATAAATCAGTTGCATGTTTTCTCCCCCAAAAAGGATTTAAAAGTTTGTCAATATATGAGAAGTGGGGCCATGAACTCACCTTAACAGTACAGTAATAGTCACAAGAATCTAGAGTAGTGCTCAACACACAGTCAACAACCTAGATAATCATACAGTCTCAGTAAAAGTATAACAGGTTGTACAAAGGTTACTGAAACATCAGTATATGCTTCTACTAGTTTTTAAGCATTTTATTAGGATATCCGTAGTTGGTTTATAGTTGTACAAGTTATAGCTGTATTTATTTAAGTATAAAATAAATACTATAGTTTAATTTAATCAATCTAGTTTCATCAATATCCTTGAACTTGTACTATTCATAACATGATTTAAATATTTAATAAAATGGGTTTTATAAATATTTAAAGTGTAGGAAAAATAAATATAATTAATATATTTACTTTTGTAAGGCAGTCCTATTAAATTTATACCTCATTAGAAGTATACCATTTCGTTAAATTCACTATTTCTGATATTTGTATAGTCATCACGTTATAGGTTGGAAAGATATATACAAGTGTCAGACCTTTATATTTAATTTGTTTTACCATTTTTTAGTATTTATGATATATATATATAACTAGGGTTTTATAAAGGTTTATTCAAGTTTAGGGAATGGCAAAACTAGTCCCCCAAATTAGTATAAATACCCCGGTATTTACACAAACGCCCCTAGGGCTTATATAAGTTTCACAGTTTGACATTTCTAGTCCTTGTAGTTTCGGTTAAGTTTTAGAGGTATTCCCAAGTTACAAAACAGCCCCCTAGGGCTTATATATGTTTCGGCTAAATACAAAACAGCCCCCTAGGGTTTATATAAGTTTCGGCTAAATACAAAACAGCCCCCTAGGGTTTATATAAGTTTCGGCTAAATACAAAACAGCCCCCTAGGGTTTATAAATCTTTGTTAGTTGGCAAAAGGGGTCCCTATGGTTTCGGTTAAATACAAAAGGGGCCCAAAAAGTAACTAGTTTAATATAAGTTTCCAAAATGCCAACATAAGTCCTTCAAGTTTCGGATAAGGCCCAAAAAGGCACGAAAAGGTTTTAGGGCTTGCAATAAGTTTACAAAATGGCACGTTTGGCCCTTATACTTGTTCATGTGTCGAAAACCCATAGGTGAGTTCCACAACTTGTCATATTTGGCATGGGGACACGTTATTTACATAAATGGCCCAAAAAGTTTCCCATGCTAATTTATAAAGTGCCTAATGGGCTAAGGTGGCCCATAATGGCTCGGCTAAGGTATTAAGGCCTAGTGGGCTTGATTTTTGGGCTTAGCAATTTATTTAAGAGACTAAACTTGTCCTAAATAATGCAACCAAAATACACTTGGTCTTATTGGGCTTAAAATACGGCTTATACTAGCTTAGGGCTTAATGATGTCGTAGCTTATGGCTTATTCAGATTAATTACATGGGGTGCTTGGGTTTCCCATTAGATCTATTATTTCCATGCTTAACTTAATTCAAGAAACTTAAATCAAGTCATGATTTACTCTTGGCTTAAAAATTAGCCGAGAGACATAGGGTTTTTGAGCATGCCAAATCTTGTGAAATCCCTTAATTCTTAGTACTTGTTTATAGACATAAACATGACACGAGTCTTAACAAAATCATGCCCTAGGTTCGTTTAGTCTATCTTACGTGTGCATGCATAAGAAGTTACGTGAATGTCATGCATACGAAGTACAATAAACGAGGAAGGAAAAGAGGTGGGTACTTACTTGCTTAGACGAAAGTGGTGATGATAAATCAAGTAGTAACCGAGAGTTATATAAGGTTTGTAGCTTAGCCGTGACCTAGAGTTAGGTTAAGAAGATCTCCTAGTCAAGACTTGAGTAAACCGTGACCCTCTATCTTCTTCAATGCTAGATTCGGCTAACTTCAATGCTAGGGAGTAAATGTGGGATTGTTTGAGAATGATTAGAAGTAAATGAGATGTGAGTAAATGCTCTAGGATGTCATGCTCAATTTACTTATTTTTGCCGAAGGTTTGTGCTTAAATAGGAGTGTTTTAAGGTAGATATGAAGTAGTTAGGGAGATGAGTGTGGTGAGTGAGGGTTTCACGTCTAAGAGAGAGGGAAAAGGAAGGCTCTTGCCTTGTTTACTTAGGTACTATGTATATCTTGCTCTAGATTTCTAGTACACTTTCATTAATTGCCCAAAATGTACATTGGCCCATGGTTTGGGCATTAGGCCGACGGTTTTGGCGAGGGTCAAGGTGACTAGGTTCTTGCCATAATGTGGGAGTGTTGTACAAGTGAGATGGTGGGAGTATTCGGCTAATGGGGGTTTTCTAGGGGACAACCAAGTACTTTCATTAATTGACAAATCCTAGCAAAAGATCCTTAGTATGTAAAGTGTGATGTTTGGTTTTGTTGGAGTGCTCCTAGCCGTGGGTTGTATAACACATGTTGGGGAAATGTGGGTTTCAAAATATCTAGTATATGTTTAGTATTAGGTAGTGTTTAGTGTAAGGTTTGTGTCAAATGTAAATTGTGTACATGTTTCTAGCCGTGTAACATATATAAGGTTCATGATTAAGTAGAAGTTAAGTGTGATCACTTGGTTAAGACAAAGCATAAGGTGGATGGAAACCTTCTAACTTTAAATATATGACATACACTAGACGTGTGAATTGTGGCCTTAGAAAGATTAAATATGACGGACGTCTCATATGTTTATAAATATACTAAATCGACAGTAAAATTTAATGAGACTGAAGCTTCATAGAATTAATGGAGTGAGATTACATTAAGTTCAAATAGCTTGTGCACACAATGGGACAAAGTCAAAAGGTAAAAACAGGGGTTTTACACATTGGCGGGAAAATGTTAACCATTTCCCTCAATTTTTTACAATAAAAAGACATGTTATCTTTATAATCACACACATTCCTACCAACACAACCGCCCGCGGATCACACACACATTTATCATCACAAACACATTGTTATTATGAAGATGTTAGAGCATGAAGCTTTTCCTTGTAGTTGTGGACATGGAGATATAGTTCAACGAGAATCATGGCAAGCTGAAACCCTTGGCAGACAATACTATGCATGTCCATGTTCACGGGTGAAACCTTCAATTTCATATGGATGAAAAAAGTTATGGAAAGACGAACGAGTTAGACTACTAGTCAGTTTTCTTGGAGCTTCAATTAGCTTTTCTCCGAGACCTTCATCGTCTCCAATTTCTCCTCCAAGCTCTTATTCGAGACCTTCAACGACTCCAATTTCTCCTCCAAGCTTTTCAACGTGTGCAAACTATGCGCACTTGAATAGAAAGATAAAGGTACTTAAGAAAACAGTAGAACTTTATAGCCATCCTGACAGGCACACAGTGGATTCATTTGTTTGAACTAGTTTGTGATGTGTTTGTTTTCGTCTTTATGAGTTTATTATCGTTGAAATGTCCATGTTTAATTAAGCGCGTGTTTAAGTGTCCGTGTCGAATAAAACTATGTTTAGTGTGCCTGTTTGTAAGTTTCCACAAGGGGTATGTGTAATATTTTGAATAAATAAATATTTGTTGTACAAAAGTCTCATTCTATAGTATATAAACGTCGCGAAAATAAAATGACAAATGGTCGATAGTTATATAGTTATATTTTATATTTAAAATAATAATTATGTAGTTTTTTTCTTAAATAATAATTATATTGTAAATAACATAAAATTAACAACCGATCGATATTGTATAATAAGTAAAGAACAAATAATAATTTTTGACAGTAAGTATCCCGGCGACAAGTCGTCAGGGATACTTTGGCGGGTAAAAACCCGCCAACGTTATCGCTAAATAATATTAGTTTTGGTCGTTTTGGTCGTTTTGCGTAGTTATCCCCGGCGACATGTCGCCGGGGAAGATTTAGTCAAGCTATTAGCCAACAAGATTAACGTTAATCACATGTAAGTGTTCAGGACAATTAACCAAGCGACATGTCGCCAGGGATACTTTGGGGGGAAATTTCCTGCTCAATATTTTGGTAGACTATGTTGGTCAAAGCTGGGCGAAGATTCCATGACGACATGTCGCTCGAAATATTCTCTGGTGAAACTTTGACCAAAAAATCTTTATGACTTTATGCCACGTCGGACAAGTCGCTAGAGATTACAGGCTTTTTCCAGCAACATTCTATCGTCGGGTAAACCCCCCTCACCGAATCCTTTGATTTTTGTAGTGTGTGGGTCTATACACTTTTCATAGAAAAAAACATTTAATATATGTGTTTGATGTTAGCCTTTTAGTGTCTATTGTGGAGACGAGATTGGTATTTTGATTAAGTATAAGAGTCGATGTTGGGCACGAACATTTGCTTTTGATGTCCCGGGTATCGTAATGCTCTTGGCGGCCGTTGTGGACTAGGTACTGTTCCATTTGTACCTCATTGTCCAATTGTTGTCCGTGTTTGTGCATCGATCTTTGGAAAATATCGAGTTTCTTAGGATTTAACGCTTCCTCCGCCATTGCCTCTGGACATATGATAACCTTTGTTAACCTCATTGTCGAAGGACCATTCGAACGTGGAGTTATCATACCATAACCTTCCATGAGAGATATTCTTCTGGACTATTTATAAGACATGATACCTCATCATTATGAAAAGATTAAATGATTTTATCTAACGAAAGAAATTGACACATGTTGATATATATACTCACCAAATGTCGTTTCCTTAATGTAGTTTGCTTAAGTTACCCCTAGATACCTTTTAATATAGTTTAAACTTGATTAATTATTTTTTAGAACAAAGCAATTTCATTATAAAATATAACATACAACAATCATTAAAAATGTTACAACAAGTGAGCGAAAGCCCAAACAAACGAAACATCTTAAACAATGTCAGAATCAAAAGAAACAAGTACTCAACAAGATTATACTTGCCAAACACAATATCAAACACCCCTAACTAACTTTGCAAACCATTTACGCGATACATAATCTTAGATCCTCCAACCATACGTCCCATATTTATTTAGATTTGTTCGATCTTCACATAATCTATTCATAAGAACTCAACTGAATTTTTTGAAAGAGTTATATATGTGATTCGACCTTTTTTTCAAACACCCGACAATTACGATTTCTCCAAATAAAATAGCCCGTTGTCCAAACAACCGCTTGCCAATTATATACTTGACAACTTTCAAAAACTCACACTTGTTCTTAAAAACACACGTTTTGGTTTTCAAAAAACACACTTTTTTACGTCAAAGTTGTGAACCAGACATATATAGTTATTTGCCTCTATATGTCGTCATTTTGCGCTGCTAATCCTCTAATAGTGTTGTACATATGCAAAACCAAATAATTACATTTCATTCCCTAGAATCAGATGAATCAAACGTTTCTGAGTTGAAAGAATTTATATGAAAATAATTAATAAGCACTACTACATATGCGCTCATCATTTCTAACTTCTATCACTACTACACGGATTTCTCATTTGGTATGTTTTTTTATGCAATTTGATGCGGTTTCTAAACCATACTAAATAATAGTGTACAAAAAAATAAATTCTTTTTTTATACGATTGTAAATCGCACCAAATAATCATTTTTTTCTACGATTTTTCTTATTAACCGTTCCTAGTAATGACTCATAAATCAAATAATTTAATTTTTTTATTTGATACGGTTTTTTAATAAACAGCACTTCAAATCATTGTTGTAAATTTTCTGGATTAAAATCACCATCATTAGCCTCCAAATCATGCAACATCTCATTTAAATTTTCATGTCTGACATTATTATAAGTTTCATTTACCACATTAGCATTTGATACATGACTCGATTTACTATTATCAACTAGTGATTCCTCATGCTCCAACCAACAAGTATAGTTATGAACAAAACCATGTTTGAGCAAATGATAGTCAATCACTTTGATATGATCATATTGTACAAAAATTTTACATTTCGAACATGGACAAAAAATCTCATTATCCCCTTTAGATAATTGTTAACACTGGGCAACAATCAGAAAATTTTGCACTCCATTCACAAATTCCGGGTCATTGATGTTCTTGCCGTACATCCATGTTCGTTCTATCTGAAAATTTAAAACAACATAATAATTAATCATATGCATGTAGAAATTAAACATATGTGGTCAAATGTGACAAATCCTAACCCACCTTTGAATATTTTATCTCATATGCATATACGTTCTAGTGAGTTGACTATTTAAAAAAAATCGGCAACATTTCCCCTCAACTCCCCAAGTCTGCGTATAAAACGCAAACTCGAAGGAGTGAAGAGAAATATATAGCGATTTTTTTTCTTAATAGTCAACTCGCTAGAATGTATACGCATCCTAAATGAGATAAAATATTCAAAAGGCAGTCCCAAACGAGGAGTGTCCGAAACTAATATCCATTAGATTAGTTTCGAACATGTATTTACTAATTTCGTATAAATATCTACTTATAACTTCTATATGAAAATGCTATATATACACAAATAAACACATTTATTACATACATATAACTATTTAGAGCTAATAATAAAAACACATAATTATTGTGTGACAAATAACAAAAGAGTTACAAACTCACTTATGATCTGAAGTTGTGCAAAGACATGAAAATCTTTAATTTAGATACATGATGATCAAGAAGAGTTACACTTACACATGATAATCAAGAAGAATTACACCTATACAAATATTAAATGTGGATGGTGAGATTTGGGAAAAATGGATTTGCAAGTTGCCGACGGGAGGCGGGTGGATATATTGAAGTTGGTTTTGGTGCGGTTATTAAGAAACCGTAGCAAAAAATACGACATTAGGTGCGGTTTTGTTTTAAACTGTAGCAAATGATAGTTATTAATTACGGCTTACAAATAAACTGTAGCAAATGCAAATGTGCTTTTTTGGTGCGGTTTTTAAAAATCCGTAGCTAATAAGTTTTTTGGTATGGTTCTACATAACTTTGTCTAATTACCTTGTCGAAAAATGTTTTAGGTAGCAGTGTATGAGACAACGGTGTTATTTTAGTTTTTTATTTAAATGACAATTAGTTTAATACATGTGCACGCGTGAGACTTAAACTAAAAGATTAGTTGAATAATAATTTCATTATTACGATTTAATGTGAATTACATATGTTTTTTAAAATATCTAATCTTTATATATTTGATTATATTATTTTTTTACTTTGTTCCACTTATATTAATATAAATTCATACTTATTTTACTTTCAATGTTTTTAATATAAATAGTGATATCTTGCAACAATCTATTTACATCAACCCCACACGCATATAATCCGAGTTAAATTTGTTTTAAAGTTAAACATTGTGACAATTTATAAATTCATGATTTCGTAATGTTTCAAAAAAGATATATGGAAATTTTAATATTTAAATTGTTGCAATACTCATGCACCTATGAGTTTTAGGTAATTGTTCATGATGTGTTAATTACAATAGAGTATGATACCGAAGTTGCAGTTTTTTCATAAGCACTACACGATTTGATATTCGAGTTTCTTTATAAGCAATAATATTTATATAAAAACTTGCAAGCAATATGAATACTTATTCCCATATATGTATATCTAAGTCACATGGCTAGGCTTGACCTCAAGATCCAAAGACAGTTTTGTGTAAAATTTCTGTGAAGTCTAAATGCGTTACAAAGCATGACATCTATTAGAAGGTGTGCAAGAAAACCTCTTCCCCCAGTACATAATCAACTATTAAGTCATACAATCCACCATTAGCTTATGTAAATATCAGTCTAATATTTGTCCAATACAGTATTAAACATACCTGAAGTTAAATGCAACTTTTATCACAACCACAGGCTGTGGTTGTGATAAAAGTTGCATTTAACTTCAAAATAGAAATCACCAAAATAAACGTAATTCAAAGAATAAAAAACTATAAATTGAGTAAAAACTAACCATTAATTTGAACATTAAATAAAAACCTTCACATAAACGACATATCATTAGTTTGATTCCAAACTTTGTTTCCCGGTAGGTTATTCACAATCTTGATCGAAAATCACGTAAACCACGTATATAATTTATTTGGCGTGTATTTTTGTTTTGTGAATCATCTCAGAGGATCTAGAATGATCAGCATTTAGGCGTTATCTTAAAGAAAAAATATTGTAAGATGAACCTCGAGCCTGACCAAATGCGTTAAAATTGGGCCAGAAAATTTGGGCCAAGACAAAACGACGTCGTTTGCTGAATTTATTTTCGTCAATGGTAGATTTTTACTAATTTTCGATGATAGGATTTTTTATTGGCAAGCGAAATTGAACTTTGGAAATTTTCTAATTATTTAAAACGCAATGTATCCTTTGGTCAACAACGGTCCTTTATATATTTATCATTGGTTGGGTCGTTTACTCACTCGGTTTTTATTTATTTAACTTATTTTATTTACTACTGCTTTATAGACGCGGTTTTTACATGAATATTTTGTCACATTGAAAAAAAACTGCAAAACAACATTCCGTATAACACCCTAAAACCATCTGTAGCCGATAAATGTTGCTAATGAAACGAAAGCTTCAAACAACAAAGACATTTGTATATAAAGACATTATTATAGTTGGATAGAAAGCTCCAAAACCATTAGGTGAAGTTTGATCAAATCTAAACAGAATTATGTGTAAAAATAGTGAATTGTAATTTTTATCGATCAAAGGACGCGTCCATCATTCTTCAAGTTTAAATTAATCTTCTATACTTCTAAGTATAACAGGTTTTTAAAATATTTTATGATGATTCATGATTTTCTAAAAACTTTTATTCTCAAATTATATCTCATGTAAGACTTTCTTAAAAATTATATCAACCTATATAATTTGTTTTTCTAAAAAAATCTACAACGTTTACTTTCTCTAGATCAGTATTCCTAGCTAATTTTTTTTTTGGATGAGATATGCGCTTTTTTTAACTTTTAGACCAAAACTCTACGATTCACGTTAAGATAAAGTTTAAAATTATAAATACTAAAGACAAATCGATTAAAGTAAAACTTTGATAAGAATTATGGTTAGAGAAAAGAACGCAATTTACCTGTCCTACCCATTTTCTTATGTCTCTAGGTTTGTCTTCACACAAAACTCTCTACTCAATTTCCATTAGTAAAACACAAACTTAAGCTCTTCTTTTTTTTTTTTTTTGAAAAGTTTAATGGATCATTTAAAACTTATATACATTTAATTACACAGCTGTAGAAGGCAAGCGAGCAACAAGCTGCGCCGCAAGCCCTTTCTGAATAGCGAAACTAATTCTATGAAAAACCACATCTGTGGATTTAGGTGTCATAACATTGCTATTCATAACGCGTTGAATTCTCTTCAGAAGCTCCACCGCTTCAGGTGCAAGGAAACCGAAGGTATCAAATGCAAAAGGAATAAACACGTGTTGATTTTCAATGCATGATTTTTCGTGTTTTGTCACTTTGCATGAGGCGGCTTTCAAAGCAGCCTGACCCGCTGTAAAACGGCTACCCAACCCCACTAGAGGAGAAACCCCAGTCAGATCAACACACGCATGTTTTCCTCCAGCCCATCCAAAAACCAAAATATCCGTCGGTCTGAGTGTGGATCTTCCATCTAACGGGTCAGTCAAGAAGTTCACAGGTGCTTCTTTCTTGGCGGAGATGCCAGCACGCCTACATATGTCAAAAAGAACGTCCCTAACCATGCCCGGGAGCTCTTTACAATGAAAACTTGCAAATCTTTTGTAATGAGAACTTGCAAATCTTGAATCTTGTTATACCGAAATTAAATTCTCTTTTGCAATCTTGTTGCAAAAAATTCTACAAAATCGACTAATCGTCGCCTAAACACTATTGGGCTATCAAACTTACTGATTTATGTAAATTCATCAAATAAATTGATTAACCGTGGTTAATGCGTAGTCAAACATGCCACAACTGTAAATTTTTCCAAAAAAAATTGAAAAACTTATCTAATTTTATAATAGCAGTTTATATCTAGAAAAAAATTACTTTTTAAAATAAATCTTATTAAAACTAAATAAAATTCACTACTTGAAATACCAAAGATTAAGAATATTTTTATTACATGAGGTCAAAAGAATTTAGGATGAATGACAAGTAATATCAAATGTTTAGTTTCATCTCTTTAGGCTCACGTGCACCTGTAATTCCCGAATCTCAATTCTAGTAAATATCGTGGGTTTTAACACGTGACACAAGGGAATAACATAATTTTATATCTCACACAAAGGAATAACATAATTTTTTTTTTAACGAGCAGTCTGGTGCCCGCGCGTTGCTGCGGGGCTGTTTTTAAACATTTTTCCGGCTTTCGTGTTCATACGAATCATACATTCATAGGCGTACGCATAAGCGGTAGCTATCTCTAATATTTTTTGTTTTTTGAAGTATAAAGCTATTTCTAATAGTAAGCCAGAAGATGTTAAATTGTTAGCATTAATTTGCTACAATCAAAATAATTACCAGCTTTCGAAAAACATTAATGTACAATTTTAATTATGATAAATATAAAAAACAAATCATCTCTATGTTCTAAATACAATAAAGTACCATACCGAAGTTGCAATTTCTTCATAAGCACTACCCGATTTGATATTCGAGTTTCTTTATAAGCAATAATATTTGTGCAAAAACTTGCAAGCAATATGAACCGCTACTTATTCCCATATCTGTATATCCAAGTCACATGGCTAGGCTTGACCTCAAGATCCAAAGACATTTTTATGTAAAATTTTTGTGAAGTCTAAATGCGTTACGAAGCACGACATCTATTAGAAGGTGTGCAAGAAAACATCTTCCCCCAGTACATAATCAACTATTAAGTCATACACCTCTAATCCACCATTAGCTTCTGTAAATATCAATCTAATATTTGTCCAATACAGTATTAAACATACATGTGGTTGTGATAAAAATGGCATTTAACTTCAAAATAGAAATCACCAAAATAAACGTAATTCAAAGAATAAAAAACTATAAATTGAGTAAAAACTAACCATTAATTTGAAACATTAAATAAAAACCCTTCGCATAAATGACATATCATTAGTTTGAATCTAAACTTTGTTTCCCGGTGGGTTATTCACAATCTTGATCGAAAATCATGTAAACCCACGTATATAGTTTATTTGGTGTGTGTTTTTGTTTTGTGAATCATCTCATAGGATTTAGAATGATCATCATTCAGGCGTTATCTTAAAGAAAAAGTATTGTAAGCTGAACCTCGGGCCTGACCAAATGCGTTAAAATTGGGCCAGAAAATTTGGGCCAAGGCAAAACGACGTCGTTCCTTTCGTAAATTGAGTATTTTTTATTTACTAGTATCAAGTAGTGGGAAGAGATCCCCTACATCCTTTATAATATCATAGTCCCTATGGACTAATCTAAAGCATCCATCTCATAATGATCTAACGGTTCAGATTAAACCAACCTCCTTCATAAGATCTCTTATTTTTCACACACACACCAAAAAAAAGACCGGGATCCTAAAAAACAACCCCAACAACCTTTTTCCGGCGACCATCACAACAACCCCACATTCTTCCTGCGACCACCACAACAAGCCCACCTTCTTCCGCGACCACCACAACAACCCCTATCTTTTCCGGCAAACTCCACACCAACCCACCCTATTCCGATGACGTTAACAACAAATCACCTTTTCCCGGCAGCCTCTACAAGAATCCATTATTTTCCGGTGACTTCCACAACAAACCCACTTCTCCGGTGACTTTCACAACATATCCACCATTTCCAAGTAATAATATAGGTAAATCACATGTTATGATATTTTATGCACACCATGTGTTTGATGAAATGACACAATAAAAGTCACATGTGATTTAACAAGTTCTAATTTATGAATGACCATTTTTTTTGAAGTATGGTTGATTTTTGTAGATGATAAACTGATTACAAAAGTAAGACTTATAATTACTGAACTGGGATTATGACTCGTATATGAGTCGTTGTGACTCATACATGAGTCACCGTGACTCATATATGAGTCACGGTGACTCATATATGAACTATACATATGTAAGTCTTTTTGTAATGCGAGTAATAATATAGCTTCATTTGTAACAAAATCATGGTGACTCATATATAATTCAGAGTGACTCATGTGTGAGTCACTATGACTCATATATGAGTCAGATTGATGGTGATGTTAATGAAGATGTAGTTGCTGATGCTGATGTTTCTAAAAATGTAGTTGTCAATGCATGGATTTGATACCGCTTTCATTAAGAAGAAACACAAGCAGATACGGAGAGAAGAACGAAACAATTCAGAGACTAACAAATGAGGCTAACTTCCACATAGACGAGTGCTTGTTTTGGTTGAGTAAAGATGCAGAAAAGTAGGAGAATCAAATACAACAACTGCTTCAAGTGTTGAAAACATGTGTTGAATATCTGATTTAATTTTCTGTTTTTCTTTTATAAATATGTAAAAGTGAAAACATGTCTTGAATATTTGAATTAAATTTATGATTCTTTTATTGAAGTGTTGAAAACATGTCTTGAACATGTGATTTGAATACTATGTATTGAATATCATGAGTCGCCTGACTCATGCATGAGTCATATAAATTTGCAAGTGTTTATAAACACTTGTAGATTTGATTGTTGTCATTTCTACACTTAATACAGTTTTATAAATATGTAAACGTGTTTTTAACAGTTAAAACATATTCTGAGTCATTATGACTCATGCATGAGTCATATAATTATGCAAGTGTTTATAAACACTTGTACATTTGATTGTTGTCATTTCTACACTTAATACGTAAAAGTGATTTTTTTACAGTTAATACATATTCTGAGTCATTATAATACATATTCTGTCATTATGACTCATGTAGGAGTCATACTGACTCATGTATGAGTCACATGACTCATGTATGAGTCACATGACTCATGTATGAGTCACTTGACTCAAGTATGAGTCAAAGGCACTTATAATTCTCAAACACCCAAAAACATACTACTATGATTTTTAAAACATACTACTTAAAATCATAAGTATCATTCTCAAACACTAAAAAACTATCAACAGAATTAAGTAATACTATTAGTTCTATTACAATATAACACTTTCCTTCTGCAGGCTTAGCTTGTTTCTTCTTGGCAGATGGTTTCTTGGCAGCTGCTTTCTCGGTTACTTCTTTCTCAGCTGTTGGTTTTTCGGCTTATGCCATCTCGGCTACTTCTTTTGTATGAATGACAACAAAAGCCAATATGGACATTAGGACATGCTTGGAAGTTTCAGAAACTACCTACCTTTTTTAACACATGAGTCAGTGTGACTCATACGCGAGTCAGTGTGACTCATACACGAGTCAGTGTGACTCATACACGAGTCAGTGTGACTCATTGTAAAACCCGTATTTTAAATTTAGAATATTAAATACGCAGTATCGACATTATTATAAACTATATAATTATTCAGGAAAATAATTATTAAATTTCAGAAAATATTACGTATGTATTAATTATTATACAGAAAATAATTAAACGTTAACAATAATCACGCAGTCTCGGTTTTAGTTGTTATAGAGACGTAACTTAATCATTCAGAAAAAAATTATTAGTTACTAAATTATTTAATAACTATTCAGTATTAGGTGTGTATAACACCCCCAATAAATGCTATGCGCAGCGGAACTACAACATTTGGGTGCTAGGCATTTATCATCACACATAAGCTATTTCGAACGACTCAAAGAGACGTAGAAATTTGAACATAAGTTAAAGATTGATTAAAACATCAAAGTCTACTGTTTTCCAAACCCCAAAGATAATACAAAACAAAGTCGCGTTTTGGTCCCCGTTGAATCTCAACCCAAAAGTACATTTTCGTTCACATGACATAATATAAAATATTTAAGTGCTAAAAGGGAGGAAAAACAAAGTAGACCGCCAAGCCACAACAACTTCCATCCTCGCATGCTCCGCTG